>CM057350.1:41016324-41271561 GCA_030015575.1 Agapanthus africanus | reverse complement strand
AAAAACTAAAAGAATGCTGAAAGATCTTCAAACATGTCCGGCGATCAGGTGGAAAAGTCCGCTGGAGCCCGAAGTCATTGAGGGAATGCTGAAGTCGCGCCCGACGCCAAGAATTGAGTAGCGATAGTCAAAACGCCCATGCCCAGCCATTAAAGTCTTTGAAGAAAAAGAAGAAGTCCAAAAAGCCCCGCGCAGTCTAATGACAAGCGCACGGATCCGCAAAAGCATATTGACGCGCTGGAGGAATACAACCAGAAGGCGCGAACCCCGGTCACGTTTCAAGAGTTTCTCAATCACATCCTTGAAAGTGAAGATAACGACAATGATGAGGGAGACGACTCGTCAGAGGAACCCGAAGATTATGTGGCAAGTTGCCACATGATCTCTCATTCGTCATTAAGTAACAAAGAAGCTCACTCGGCGTTAGAAGATAACATAGAGGAGCTAGGGGCAGGAGCAGTGCCAAAATCCTTGGATTATGTGACAAGGTCTATCAAGGGGAAATCTACTTGTTCATAGAGCATCCGGTGAAACTTCGCCTCAGAGCTACTATGGACTGAAAAGTCCGTAAACTAGAAATTCGCCTCAAATATGGCAACAATGGGACTGAAATGTCCTAAAAACTAACTACTGACCGAAACGTCTTTAAAATACTACAAACCTGCAGCATCCTTGGGTCGACCTCGTAAAAAAAGGGTATGTCCACAAGCAAAATGGTCACGGATTAAAACCGAAAGAGCTCCATGAGTAAAAACAGCAGGGCTACCGGCGAGTTTGTGAAAACCTGAAAGGGCGCAATCTCGTTAAAAGACACTTGCAAGGTCCTCTCGACCTTGTAAGGAGAAAACTACCTGCGTGAAATCCTTACGACTCACAAAAGAGCAACACACTTAGGGATCCCCACGATTCCTAAGGAGAAATTACACTTACGAAATCCTCACGACTCGTAAGGAGAACCCTTTTTTGAGACCCTCATGGCTCATAAGATTCAAAAGCCTTAAGCTACAGAGATCTGAACCTGTTCTTAAACCATCACCTTTCCCAGATTGCCCTACAAGCGGTTCAATATTGACCCTTGTATGCAATCCACGGGCATAAATAAACGTCTCCCCACCAATTTCCCGCCAATGGCGCGAAATTTCCCGCTTGTGAACAACACTTGTAAGTCCTCTCGACTTATAAGGAGAAATGCTCTTATGAGATCCTTACGACTTATAAGAGAACACACACTTAAGAATCCTCACGATTCCTAAGGAGAACATATACCTACGCGATCCTCACGACTCGTAGGGAGAAACACTTTTATGAGACCCTTACGGCTCATGAAGTCAAAAGCCTTAGTCGACAGGATCTTACCCTGTTTTCTAAGCCACCTTTGCTCGAACAGACAAAGGTAGATGATGATTCGCTCCTAGCAATATTTCAGTTGTAGCGATGCTGAAAATTCCAAGTCCCTTCATGGCAAATGATGAGTCGCTCCTGGCAACATTCCAGTCGCAGCGATGCTGATGCAAGATTGTATCAGACCATGAGTTCCATACTCGCGGCAAAAGTCAGCGAGCCATGAATGCATATGAAATAGCCGAAATGATAGGACAACTCGCAATAAAAATCAGTGAATAAAATATATGCATACAAAAAAAGCCGAAATGATTGGGCAACTCGCAATAAAAAACAGCGAGTAAAAAAAACAGCCGAAATGATTGAGCACCGCGAAAAATAGCCGAAATGATTGGGCAATCGCGACTTTCGCGATACAAAAAGCAGAAATGATTGTAGGGTTCCTAGGCACACTCAAGTGGTTCCACAAGGCATCAACCATGCCAAATTAAAATTTTCCGGTGCCGAGAAACCCTAAACTAGATCGTTAACTAGAGATTAGGCGAAAAGCAAGCAAGTAAACAACTTTATTGCTAAGTGAATGGAAATACAACCTTTGTAGATCCGGTCCACCACTTCTTTAGCTCCGTGATGACGTCCTTTCGCTGCGATCACCGGGATCCCGGACTCTAGCGATGGTTTTGTCGGAGAAATGAGCGGGCTAGGTCGTTGACTTCGATGCCGAAGATGATCTACGTCGAGGCAACTCTAACTCAAGCTCCATCTTCACTAGCTCATGAAACTTGTGAAGAAAACACCCTATACAACATGGCAAGTGGTAGAGGATGAAGAAATAGGAAGTGGGTTCACTTTGGATTTGGATTTCTCATTTGATTTCATCACTTAGAATTTTTCAAGAAAGCTTTCTTCTTTCTTTATAAAGAAGAAGAAGAAGAAGAAAAGAATGAATTATCTAATTAGAAAATTCAAGTGATGCTTATCATAATGCAACCATGGGTGAGATTAACTCATGTAGAGAATAAACTAAGGTTTAGGCAAATGGTTAGGTTAAGCAAAAAACAAAATGGTTGAAGCTTTTCAAAGCTTCATGAAGCTTCACATAAAATCCAAAGAAAGCCACCATTTTATTTCTTGCCAAAAGGAATAAATAAATAAACAAATAAATTAAAACCCTAACCATTTACCTAAACATGGTTCAAAGCATACACACACCCAAATTTGCATGTATCATCAAACATGATACAAACTAGTGCACAAAACTATATCAAATATACAATGTGCACATTCAAGTGAGAAAATAATCTTAAGTGAACAAATACTAGTTAATGTAAAGTAATATATCAAAT
This sequence comes from Agapanthus africanus, assembly GCA_030015575.1. Classification (NCBI taxonomy): domain Eukaryota; kingdom Viridiplantae; phylum Streptophyta; class Magnoliopsida; order Asparagales; family Amaryllidaceae; genus Agapanthus; species Agapanthus africanus. The sequence continues at coordinate 41,268,874 of CM057350.1, read as the reverse complement.
ATATAATTATACATTAAATCATTAAATCAACACTTGATTTAACGAACCGGTCATACTGCATATAACCGACTAATATCAAGAGTATCAATATATCGAATCAACACTTGATTCGGTAACCCGGCTATATCACATATAACCGACAAAAGATACAAATCACGAGAATAGAATACAGTATCACATACTGGTATTATTCTCGGTCCCGCACATATCTCATATGCGCTCCTATTTCGTTTCGCTTGAGCCAGGAAACCTCTGTGTAGGACTCTAAAGACTCGTCAATACGCCGGCAGCAGATGATGATCATATTAAACACCCACAAGCCGCAAGCGGTCTGCTAAACGTAACGGCCACCCGGGTATTGAGCGATCAGAAGATCAACGAGCAAGCCCGCTCACACTCCTGTGAATCCAACTAGTAACACTTACCGTACAGTCCGGTCTCGTCGTCTGATATGTCGCATATCTTGCCTAGGGGCGGTAAACGTCAGACCCCAATAGCTCGATAAGTCGTGTCGATATGAGGTCTATAACAGTTCGAGAAACTACTGGTAACACTTACCAGTAAATCTCAGCAACCCTGGCCAGGGATTTCCGGTTATAGCCAATCGAACACAGCGCAACATCAACTCCCTATACCGGGAGAGATGAATCCCCTCCTATCGCTCATTGCCTCCATGTGATTCGGGACTGTACCCAAAAGCCACCGTTTGCACGCCCTCTTGGACGTGGTAAGGTAGAAATCAAAGCACAGTGGGAATCACACAAGACTCTATGACGATCTCGGGTCTATAGACTAACCTGTACCAGTGTCACCAGAGAACTGCCATCTGACGTAAGGTTATAATACCATCTGGGAGTTCTCGGCGAGTCCGTCCAGTGTACCCAGTCTCCATTGAGCACTCGTATATCATCTCTATGTCAAACACCAATGGATATGAGATCATCCATCGCCCATCTGTATAGGTCGAGAAGGTATACGCTAGTCTACTCTGGTATATCGATGCCCCGTCTCGATACACCCACGACTAGGGACCTTGAAGGATGTACTTATGGACTACCATGTCCCCACTAGTATGATCCGCATCATAGTCCAGGTAGTCAAGTACAAATCCTAAGGGCTTTACCAACATGTAACAGAGAGACATTCAGTGTACACGTTAAGGTAAAGAGCAACCAGATAGCATACTATCATGTCGAGCAAGAAAGTCCTCCCTATATATGTCCAAGCATCCACTACAATATACATCCTATGTATAGTAATGGCCTCTAGGGCATACATATAACTAACAATCTCCCACTTGCACTAGGGCCGTCTGATAGCAATGGTTGTAGTATCTCATACTCAACCATCCCATAAAAGTCTCTCTCTGGGAAAAGGCCTTTGTTAGTGGATCCTCCGTGTTGTCCTCTAAGTCTACTCTCCTAACCTCGATCTCCTTAGAGATCAACCATCTCCATGATCAGGTAATGCTGCCTCAGAATATGTCTGGGTCACTGATGGGACCAGAGTTCCTGGGCCAAAGCCACACTTCCATTGTCACACAATGGTAGGAACCTAGTTCATCTCATGAACCAGTATACACCCAAACTGCCTCTTTGGTAGTATCTTTAATAGCGATGTTACCAGCCTTTATCGTCTAGTTTGCCACGGTATCTAGCTTGGAACTCTTCCAACATACCGTCCCTCTACTGAGGGTAAAGACAATGCCTATGACTGACATTCAGTCGTCCTTATCACCCTGGAACACTTCCAGTGATTCTCCCCAGGATCGATTGATACCATCTCACTACATCTAGTGAGAATCCTAATATCTATTTAGATCTATCTCATATATCCAAAACCCAGGATTTAGTAGGTATCACTTTGATCCTATGTGGAGAATCATTGTGATAAGCGGAGATTAATCGAGCGTAGCATAGGAAACTCCTTCCCTATCAAGAGTATGTCATCCACGTACTCTACGAGGATCATCACCATACTCCCTACTACCTTTTTGTTTATACAAGATTCATCTACCATTTTGATGATGTCAAACTCTTTGACTAATACATCAAAACAGATGTTCCAACTCCGCGATGCCAGCTTTATCACATAAAACATCTTGCACACGTTTCCGCTGCTCCCACTGTCTACGAAGCCCTCTGACTGTGTACTTACAGACTCTCTTTTCTGAAACATCATTTTAGAAAAGCAGTCATGACACCCAACCACCAGATATCGTAGTCATGGTATGTAGCTGTGGCAAGTAGGATCTGGATGGACTTAAGCATAGCAACTGAAAAAGGTTTCATCATTATCCACGCCTGGTCGATGATGAAAAACCTTTAACATGTCTAGCTTTGAAAGTCTCAACTTTTGCATGTACACCAAGTAATCTTCTCAGATATACTTGCTCCTGATGGGGATTTAACCCTTCAGATAAAGCAACCAAAGTCCATACTTTGTTGGTGTATAAGTATTCCATCTCAGATTGTTAAGCATCCAGCCATTCTTATAGAGTTTTACTCCTGATAGCCAGCTCAGAACTAGTTGGGTCATCATCTCATGATGTAATCCTTGCTCCCACTGTCATAGAGAAACCGAAGTATCTCTCAGGTGGGTGAGGAACCCTACTAGATCGGCGGAGAGGCTGAGGTTCGTTGGTAACTATTGAATCCTTTGGTTTTATCAAATCATCTGCTGTAGTTTGTATAGCTGGAACCTTTCCAGTTCTACATTACAGACCTTGCCTCGAGATTGTTCGAATTTTGCTTTTAGACATAGGCCGATCAACCCCAAATCTTAACTAGCTTAAGACATGGGCTCTTCCCATACCATATCTTATATGGAGTGGTAGGCTGTGATCTGATTCGAACCTAATTTCAATAGGTATGCAGCTTCTCAAGTGCATAACCCCCAAAAGGAAACAGGTAACTCAGTAGTACTCATCATAGAGCGCACCATATCGAATAGGGTGCAATTGCTCCGCCCCGATATACCATCGTGCTATGGTGTATACGGAGGAGAAATGCTGAAAGAGAATCTCGTTCTCCTTTAGAATAGTCCAGGAATTCTATGCACAAGTATTCTCCTCCTTGATCTCATCAAAGGACATTATACCCGTATTGGTTCTCTACTTCTAACTTATATTCTGTGAATATCTCAAAAGGTTCGGACTTGTGTTTCAATAGGAACATATGGCTGAATCTTGAGAGATCATCAGAGAATGTAATGAAGTACAAAGAACCGGTCCTGGTATGTGTAGACATGGGACCTTTATACATCAACATGTATCATCCCAAGAGTTCACTAACTCTTTCTCTGTTTCCAATAAACGGAGCTATGGTCATCTTATTTTTGTGACATGACTGGCAAGTTTCACAAGATGTAAATTCAAACTAATTTAAATATGCATCTAAATGTAACTTTAGCTAGTCGGGTCACATTGATTTGACCTAGTCTACAATACCTCAAGAAGGATTCGTTCATTTCTGAACTCTTCCTCTTGTGAGTGTTCTGTATATTAAGAACTGTAGTTTGATTTAGAACATCAATGCTTTTAGATAACGTGCCTGAGCCGATCAACTTTTGATATAGGAAATGTTCAAAACATAATCCAACAATACAAAACTATATCCTTTCTTTATTAAACAAAGAGATTGATATGATTTTGTATATCAGGTTCGGTATCTAATAGCATTTGTTCAGAATTAATGTATTTGGAAATACAGGGTGACAGTGACCAACAGACTTGGCTGCAACACTTGCACCGTTTTCTGTCTCATGAAACTTATCACCCGTTCTCAGTTCTCTACCTTTCTGTAGCCCTATGTAACAGATTACATATCTGGGATCCTGATCCGGTATCAAATACCCAGGACGTAGAGGATACAGAGAAACAGTTCTTTGTAATGAACACACCCGAAGGAGATGCATCATATGCACTTTCTTCGTTTGGGCGACATAGGAATCAGGTATTCCTCTATTTCCTGCTCTGTCTTATAACAATTATAAGTTGGAGCGGGACCAACGTTCCCCAGCTCAGTATAACAAGCGGGTTCGGTCAATACATCCGCATTATTATCTTGATTAAGACGTGATATGGTCGCTACCTGGAGAGAGAGAGAAGAAAACACTCTGCGTGCGCTCTTGCAAGAATAGATTGATTATTATTTTATCTAATCAGGATGGCTCCCACTGTTTTTATCAAATCTTCCTTCAAACCCTAAAAGGAAAGACTAGCCGGGATTAATTACACGCTACAACTTCGCCAATCTTTCAGCCAGGCCAGTGTCGGTACTTTGAGGGAAGTCCCCCGTGCTTTCGCACGAACCTAATTAATGTAAACCTCGTTTTCCCAGAGGCGTAACCCCGTTGACACCTTTCTAGACACCTACTTGATCGGCTAATTGTAATGTGTAAAACTCTCCCAGGAGTAACTCTTACTCGCAGCGGGTATCGGGATCCAACTATCTCATAGAAGGTATGCAATCTCATTGCAAATTTCAACACTTGAAATTCCCGATAATATTTTGCCCCTAGCGTGCTATGACCTTGACGCATGCCAAAAAACCCATAGTCCGCTAGTCAAGTTCAACCCGTACATTTCTTGATTGAATTAAACCCACCCACACGACCCTTGACGCATGCTAAACAACGCCGTGCGAATACCCTAATCCAATCGCATCGTATGCTAGCAGATAAGCACTAGTTAGCTACCGTACACTACGCCTTGACGCATGCCAAACTACCGCAGCACGAATACTAAATAGTACTTATCTGAAATGATGGAGGGCTACGACAGGTTTTTCTGAAAACCTATTGCGTAATGAACTTGATATCGTTGTAGAATCAAATGAATTTTGAAATGGAGTGTTTTTTAGGCTTTTCTAGTTTTGCTAAAGGGATCACTCCCGGTGAAGGGATCGTCGGCCCTTTCCTCGTCGAATGAGGTGCGGGATATATCATATATATCACTGTGCAAAGCAGAAACTATAGAAGCAATCAAAAGATAAACCGAGTGTGTAGCATCTGCCAGTTATTGCTAAAGGGGTCACTCCCGGTGAAGGGATCTCGGCCCTTTCCTCATCGAATAAGGTGCAGGATGTTCTGCAAGGAACACCTCGATGCAAAGTAAGAACTGTAGCTATCTGTTTTTTTTTGAAAATTTGATTCCACAACATCTTAGGTTTCTTTTCTTTCATTAATCACCTTAATGAAGTCCCGTCATTTAAGTACCTAAACATCACAGATAAATACGACATACACTTATGCCATCCGCATTCGCCTCGATGTCCCCTCGTGCACCTTTAGGTTAGGTAACTAACGGCAGAGCGGGGCAGAGCTAGCGCGGGTGTAAAACATAAGTAACGCCTATATAATATATCATATATACTATATACAGTATTTATCACAGAACATCACATGATCACATCACAGATATCGCAGCAGAAGAAACATATGAAACATTGGATATATTAGGACGTCCGTGTTTTCAATACGAGCCTGTATAAAACACGGATTCCACAGTCGCGATGAATAGCCAAACCCACACCCCTAGACCCCTACGAGAGCGGCAAGCAACCCTACCAATTCTGGAGTTAGGAGACCCGGACTCGACTCCTCGAGTTGGTCTCCCACTGGACTCCAGAACCCGGTTACTTGTGCTCTCCTCCTTGGGTCTATCCTAGTGCGGAAAAGTAAATAATATACATCAACGGAGACATCTTCCGCAACCTGGAAATGCCCCAATAAAAGAATATTACATACAAGTTTTTACATGAATGAAAATGAAAAACACTCATCTCACATAAAAAAAAACCCGGTTATTCAAACACGACGATCCAATATTACATATCCAGCAACACATAACATCACATGTCATCAACGTAAGTAAATATGCCCATCCCAATTGTCGTTGACATATAGCAACGAAACCGGCGATATCACATATTACACTTACGGTCGCAGAAAAGAAAGTGTAAAACTACAACAGTTGGAATCCGCAACCTCTTTAGACATCGCATGCCTAATCAAATGAATTCCTTAGACATCGCATGCCTAACAATTATAAACGCCGCATTTTAGTCTCATTATCGAAAACTCTTTTCAATATCAAGTCGGGCAATTCAACAAGATTCCCGATTTCCTGATCGAATGCTCGTCGCAAACTTTAGTAGGCGGCCGCACCCCCGATACCGTCGACAAAGTGCACCAAGGCGGAACACCGCTACCGCGAGCACCCGAACGGATGATTTTTGGCGACGGGGTTCTCCTACAATCACTTGGTCGGGGCTATGGGGTGTAGCTGTCTATTAAGTTTACCGGCGAGTATCCGTGTACGCTACGTGATTGCGACGGACTTTTGATCGCATCAAAATTCCGTGGCAACCAATCAAGTGAGACTAAAGTGCTATGTTTATAACATTCATATTAGTTATCTCATAACTACTTGTGAATTCCAAATATTGTATCACATTCCAAATAAATAGAAAATGTTAAACTTTCCGATCGAACAATCAAACACCCAAGTTTTCCCGAAACAGCTCAACATATGAAATATGTTTAAAAACATTCACTTCATGCCTCAGTACCAACGGTCCAGCCGTAGAAGGGTCAAGCCAACGCCTCACATGTGGCACGCCGTACTGCCCCAAACCCTAAGGTTCAAAGGGCAGTTCAAGACGGTCACATAATCGAGTTAAGGTTTGTTGTCTTCTAGAGGGACCATCGCGTTACTTGCACTACTTAGAACGTTCTTAAACCACGATCCAAAACTTGGAAATTTTCCGGCAGGGGAAAAATTGGGTATTTATATCCGGTCGAACTTTTTAACATATTCAAAAATTATCCGGAAAAACACATAGACGAAGTTAAATAAACCGATCGAATCATCGAATCCCCAAAACAACCCAGAAAATTCAACTGTTGAATGCAAATTAAAAATTCCCAGAAAATACAGGAATAATATTAAGACATTACTTTGTAAACAGTTCTCAAGGAAGTGACCGTACGGCCGCGGAACCGCCGCACGAGCCATGCTCGTGCCGCGGTTCCGCCGCGCATTGATTGATTTAGGGGCACGTTTTGTACAGTAATTCTTAGAAAACCCTGCTTATTTTTCCGCATATTTTTAATTCACAAAATACCACAGTTTTGAAAAATGTATAGAGAGTGGTATTCGATTAGGGTTTCGGGTTCGATCGGACTTCTAACATCGTCTACATATCGCCTAAAGCTCTAGCTAGGCTCTGATAACACTGTAGGGTTCCTAGGCACACTCAAGTGGTTCCACAAGGCATCAACCATGCCAAATTAAAATTTTCCGGTGCTGAGAAACCCTGAACTAGATCGTTAACTAGAGATTAGGCGAAAAGCAAGCAAGCAAACAACTTTATTGCTAAGTGAATGGAAATACAACCTTTGTAGATCCGGTCCACCACTTCTTTAGCTCCGTGATGACGTCCCTTCGCTGCGATCACCGGGATCCCGGACTCTAGCGATGGTTTCGTCGGAGAAATGAGCGGGCTAGGTCGTTGACTTCGATGCCGAAGATGATCTACGTCGAGACAACTCTAACTCAAGCTCCATCTTCACTAGCTCATGAAACTTGTGAAGAAAATACCCTATACAACATGGCAAGTGGTAGAGGATGAAGAAATAGGAAGTGGGTTCACTTTGGATTTGGATTTCTCACTTGATTTCATCACTTAGAATTTTTCAAGAAAGCTTTCTTCTTTTCTTCATAAAGAAGAAGAAGAAGAAGAAAAGAATGAATTATCTAATTAGAAAATTCAAGTGATGCTTATCATAATGCAACCATGGGTGAGATTAACTCATGTAGAGAATAAACTAAGGTTTAGGCAAATGGTTAGGTTAAGCAAAAAACAAAATGGTTGAAGCTTTTCAAAGCTTCATGAAGCTTCACATAAAATCCAAAGAAAGCCACCATTTTATTTCTTGCCAAAAGGAATAAATAAATAAATTAATTAATTAAAACCCTAACCATTTACCTAAACATGGTTCAAAGCATACACACACCCAAGTTTGCATGTATCATCAAACATGATACAAACTAGTGCACAAAACTATATCAAATATACAATGTGCACATTCAAGTGAGAAAATAATCTTAAGTGAACAAATACTAGTTAATGTAAAGTAATATATCAAATATATAATTATACATTAAATCATTAAATCAACACTTGATTTAACGATCCGGTCATACTGCATATAACCGACTAATATCAAGAGTATCAATATATCGAATCAACACTTGATTCGGTAACCCGACTATATCACATATAACCGACCGATGATACAAATCGCGAGAATAGAATACAGTATCACATACTGGTATTATTCTCGGTCCCGCACATATCTCATATGCGCTCCTATTTCGTTTCGCTTGAGCCAGGAAACCTCTGTGTAGGACTCTAAAGACTCGTCAATACGCCGGCAGCAGATGATGATCATATCAAGCACCCACAAGCCGCAAGCGGTCTGCTAAACGTAACGGCCACCCGGGTATTGAGCGATCAGAAGATCAACGAGCAAGCCCGCTCACACTCCTGTGAATCCAACTAGTAACACTTACCGTACAGTCCGGTCTCGTCGTCTGATATGTCGCATATCTTGCCTAGGGGTGGTAAACGTCAGACCCTAATAGCTCGATAAGTCGTGTCGATATGAGGTCTATAACAGTTCGAGAAACTACTTGTAACACTTACCAGTAAATCTCAGCAACCCTGGCCAGGGATTTCCGGTTATAGCCAATCGAACACAGCGCAACATCAACTCCCTATACTGGGAGAGACGAATCCCCTCCTATCGCTCATTGCCTCCATGTGATTCGGGACTGTACCCAAAAACCACCGTTTTGCATGCCCTCTTGGACGTGGTAAGGTGGAAATCAAAGCACAGTGGGAATCACACAAGACTCTATGACGATCTCGGGTCTATAGACTAACCTGTACCAGTGTCACCAGAGAACTGCCATCTGACGTAAGGTATAATACCATCTGGGAGTTCTCGGCGAGTCCGTCCAGTGTACCCAGTCTCCACTGAGCACACATATATCATCTCTGATGTCAAACACCAATGGATATGGGATCATCCATCGCCCATCTGTATGGGTCGAGAAGGTATACGCTAGTCTACTCTGGTATATCGATGCCCCGTCTCGATACACCCACGACTAGGGACCTTGAAGGATGTACTTATGGACTACCATATCCCCACTAGTATGATCCGCATCATAGTCCAGGTAGTCAAGTACAAATCCTAAGAGCTTTACCAACATGTAACAGAGAGACATTCAGTGTACACGTTAAGGTAAAGAGCAACCAGATAGCATACTATCATGTCGAGCAAAAAAGTCCTCCCTATATATGTCCAAGCATCCACTACAATATACATCCTATGTATAGTAATGGCCTCTAGGGCATACATATAACTAACAATGATAGAGTATTGCGGAAAGAAAACAAAAAAATACAGATAAAAATGAAACTTTTGCCCTGCAGGTGAGTCCATACTGACCCCTATACACAATCCATGGGCATAAACGAAAGGGGACCACATATCCCAACAAACTCTGTCAAAGGGAAAAGTCAGATCTCGACAGCAACATCTGTATCCCAGAAGATCAACAACGGCGTTCCTTCTTATTCCAGTAGGGCACAGACGCGACACAACGAAACGGGGCCATAGCAAAGTCCCTCGTTCCAAATCTTAACGGCAACATCTACAGCCTAAAAATCAGCAACGGCGATCTTCCTCATTCCAACAGGATTCGGAAGCAACATCACCAAACGGAGCCAGGGCAAAGTCCCCAGTTCTAAGACTCCACGGTTCACAGACAACCTAGAGTCAGCCAATGATTCCATTTCGGAAATACGTCATCCAATGACTCCGTCTCGGAAACAAGTCAACCGACCTCCAGGGAAATCAGTGTCCTTGGCAAAACCTCGATTCAGGGAAATCAACATCCTTGACGAGAGCATCTCGATTCGCGTCAACCCGTAAGGAAATCAGTGTCTGTGCAGGAATATCTCGATTCGTCTCGACCTCCAGGGAAATCAGTGTCCTTGGCAAAACCTCGATTCAGGAAAATCAGCGTCCTTGGCGAGAGCATCTCGATTCACGTCGACCCGCAAGGAAATTAGTGTCTTTGTAGGAATACCTCGATTCGTCTCGAACTCCAGGGAAATCAATGTCCTTGGCAAAACCTCGATTCAGGGAAATCAGCGTCCCTGACGAGAGCATCTCGATTTGCGTCGACCCGCAAGAAAATCAGTATCTTTGCAGGAATACCTCGATTCGTCTCAACCTCCAGGGAAATCAGTGTCCTTGGCAAAACCTCGATTCAGGGAAATCAGCATCCTTGACGAGATCATCTCGATTCGCGTCAACCCGCAAGGAAATCAGTGTCTCTGCAGGAATCTCTCGATTCATCTCGACCTCCAGGGAAATCAGTGTCCTTGGCAAAACCTCGATTCAGGGAAATCAGCGTCCTTGATGAGAGCATCTCGATTCGTGTCGACCCGCAAAGAAATCAGTGTCCTTGCAGAAATCTCTCGATTCGTCTCGATCCCAGGGAAACCAGTGTCCTTTGCAAAATATCTCGATTCAGGGAAATCAACGTCTTTGAAGAGAACCTCTCGATTCGCGTCGACCCGCAAGAAAATCAGTGTCTTTGTAGGAATCCCTCGATTTGTCTCGACCTCCAGGGAAATCAGTGTCCTTGGCAAAACCTCGATTCAGGGAAATCAGCATTCTTGACGAGTGCATCTCGATTCGTGTCGACCCACAAGGAAATTAGTGTCTTTGCAGGAATACCTCGATTCGTCTCGACCTCCAGGGAAATCAGTGTCCTTGGCAAAAACCTCGATTTAGGGAAATCAGCGTCCTTGACGAGAGCATCTCGATTCGCATCGACCCGTAAGGAAATCAGTGTCCTTGCAGAAATCTTTCGATTCGTCTCAACCCCAGGGAAACCAGTGTCCTTGGCAAAATATCTCGATTCAGGGAAATCGGCGTCTTTGACGAGAACCTCTCGATTCGCGTCGACCCGTAAGGAAATCAGTGTCTTTATAGGAATCCCTCGATTCGTCTCGACCTCCAGGGAAATCAGTGTCCTTGGCGAAACCTCGATTCAGGGAAATTAGCATCCTTGACGAGAGCATCTCGATTCGCGTCGACCCGCAAGGAAATCAGTATCTTTGCAGGAATACCTCGATTCGTCTCGACCTCCAGGGAAATCAGTGTCCATGGAAAAAATCTCGATTCAGGGAAATCAGCGTCCTTGACGAGAGCATCTCGATTCGCGTCGACTCGCAAGGAAATCAGTGTCCTTGCAGAAATCTCTCGATTCGTCTCGACCCTAGGGAAACCAGTATCCTTGGCAAAATATCTCGACTCATGGAAATCGGCGTCTTTGACGAGAACCTCTCGATTCGCGTCGACCCGTAAGGAAATCAGTGTCTTTGCAGGAATCCCTCGATTCGTCTTGACCTCAGGGAAATTGGTGTCCCTGCGCATGAAAAGAAAATTCTCTTGTGAGATCCTTACGAATCTCAAGAGAAAATGCACTTAGGAGTCCTCACGACCCTTAAGGAGAAAATACACCTACGGGATCTTCTCGACCTGTTGGGAGAAAAGTCTTTAGGAGACCCTCATGGCTCATAAAGTTGAAAAGTCTTAGGCGGCAGATCCTAACCCTGTCTTCTAAGCCATCACTGCCCTGTAAGGAGGTCAAGATGGACTATCCACGGGCCATACCCTCCCAAGTCGAATATCGATAAGGGAGGAAACAACCACTTACAAGTCCTCTCGACTTGTAAGGAAGAAAATTCTCTTGCGAGATCCTTACGACTCTCAAGAGAAAGCACACTTAGGAATTCTCACGACTCCTAAAGGAAAAATACACCTGCGGGATCCTCTCGACCCGTAGGGAGAAAAGTCTTTATGAGATCCTCACGGCTCATAAAGTTGAAAAGTCTTAGGCGGCAGATCCTAACCCTGTCTTCTGAGCCATCACTGCCCTGCAAGGAGGTCAAGATGGACTATCCATAGGCCACACTCTCCCAAGTCGAATATCGACAAGGGCGGAAACAGCCACTTACGTGTCCTCTCGACTTGTAAGGAAGAAAATTCTCTTGCGAGATCATTACGACTCTCAAGAGAAAACGCACTTAGGAGTCCTCACGACTCCTAAGGAGAAAATACACATACGAGATCCTCTTGACTCATAGGGAGAAAAATCTGTATGAGACCCTCACGGCTCATAAAATTGAAAAGTCTTAGGCAGCAGACCTGAACCTGTTTTCTAAGCCATTATTACCCTGCAAAGAGTCCAAGATGGACAGCTACCTACTATCTGCAGACCACACTTGCTAAAATCACATGGCGACAACACAGCAAAGAGAAGAAAGCAACAGTGGGAGATAAAAAAAAATGTGTATTTTTTATTCATGAATTCAATTGAGTACAAGACGAATCATATAAAAGAATAAAAAAATGGATACATGTTATTCAAAGATTACAAATGTTTAATTGATACAAAGGCAGCTACTGAGAAGGAGGCATTTTCAATAAATCAGTCAGTTACTCGCGCGCTCCTCTCAACTCCTTTTCATGGTCAGCCGCTGTGGCCAGCTCCGCTTCGACTCGAGCCCGTTGTTGCAAACATGACGAAAGTTTCTCATCGATTTCCCGTTGAGCAACTTCACGACTCTGCGTAACCCGCTCCAGAAGGTCGAGTCTTTGCATTAGTGCTAGCCCGTCCGAAATGCATCGTTGCAAATTGTCAAAGACGGCTCTCAATTGCACAGCGTTTGCTTCAACCTGGGCGTGCAGCCGGGCGGATTCACCTGAAGCCTCCTCGCGTTCCTTTCGCCTCAAGGTCGCTTCTTGTTCGAAATGGCGGAAGAAAGGAATGCTTTGTTCAACCCACGCAGCCCGTTGAGAATTCAAAGCCAACATTTCTGGAACGGGACGCCTGAGCTCAATCTTATGCAGACAGGCCTCGATCTTCCTGCAGTAGTTAACCCAAGACTCGACGACACCCTCGCTATGGAAGTTCACGAGCATCGCCAACATGAGATTAACTTCAGCGGCAAAATCTGCAACAGATGCAAAGGCCTCGGCGTCAAGGTCCTCGACGAACTCGCTTAACATCCGCAGGCTATTCGCAGCACCCCTAGAAGAAGGGCGTTTAGAAAAAGGCCCTGCCGGCATGGGAATCTGAGACTCGAAGGGAGTAGGAGTCGGTGTGATTGCTGCAAAAATAATCACAGTCAGATATCGGCTTAAGAGATAAAGAAGACGCAAGAGCGATGAAGGCTACTATACCGGCTACGACAGGTGGCAGAGCTAGGAGTACTCGTGGCGCGATGATTCTCTCGTCCCCTCCTTCAATTTGTAGTGTTGTAATCAATTTAAAGTTAACAACGGCAGGGTCACCCGTTAAAGAAAAGAAAGGACGTCGGTTAGAAAAGATATTCACCGGCACCAGTAGGCAAAGCGACGTCCGATTGGAAGGGGAAGTGCGGGTTCAACACTTAATACAGATGATCAAAGAGAACTCCTGCAAGGTTACGATGATACATGGTCAGTACACGAAAGATTCTATCCCCGATTTAAATTAATCACAAACCCATACCTTCCAGCATTTGAGAGGATGTAAGAGGAGACGAAAGGACAGCGACCATCAGAGCGACAGCTGATGATGCTTCTTCAGGTGGCACAACCTCAGTGCTCACCACACCTACATTCGAAATAAACGAAATGTCATCAGAAGGGACCCAAAGGGATTGCAAAACGAAAAGAATGCAGCGATCTGAGACCTACCAGACTGGTCATCAGCCAAAACTGCGACGGAAGCATCACCAAGTGTCGTGACTTCTTCGGTCTCATTTGGGGGGACGGTTTCGGCGCCAGTGGCTTCATCCCCCGATTCTACGAGAGCCGTCATGACACTCGCAATGCCGGGTGATGGCAGGGAACCGCAAGGAGAAAGAGCGGCAATTGGGGCAGTCCCAGACTCCTGAGAAAGAGTATCCGCTTCGAGCTCTGTGGTCGCCATCATCTTGCCTTCCGCCTCAACATCAGGACTTGGCCCTGTAAGATATGATATATAAGAATTTGAAGATCAAATTCCAAGAAAAGACTCAGCGTTATGTTACCTTAGGATGGCTTTTCGGCTTCTTCCCGAGCCGCGCGCACCATTTGTCTATGGACGGTAGACAGGGCAGCTGGGACGTCTTCGAAAGAAATAGTGACGGATGGAATGGCGCTTGAGCCTACACCTATAGCCAAAGCGGCATCATGTTCCTTAGCTGCGCGCTTTCTACGCTTCTTATCAGCCTTGGCTGTGAGAAGTTACCTCCTCAAGACCTCCGTCAAGGAGACGTCATCGTCCGAACTAAGTTCTGCCTCTGGGGCCACTACGGCGTCCGTCATCGGCTGTTTGAGCGAAGCTTCTTTCGGCAATATTAGGGGAGCTGGGACTTCGGTAGCCGGCCTTGGGAGCGTCGCCGTGTCACCATGCGGGATTGGCACCGCACTCGGGATAACCTGAGTCGAAGTAGTCCCTGTAATAAAAAGGGGGGTCAGACTACCCATAAAGAAAAAAGGAATGAAGACATAATGAGCCGAAAGATACCGAGGCCCAAAGAAGCGCGAAGCCTCTCTTCCTCTTCAAAAGTCCGAAGGGAAGCCGTCAGAGCCTCTTCAGCGGAGATGCCTGAAAAAGAAGGATGTATTAATAAATGAATAATAAGAGAGAAGGAAAAAGCTTAAAACTACATTACTAGAGCATACCCATTTCCGCAAGTGATAGCAACGCCGCCTCTGCGCGAGCCTGTCGCTCGGAAGCCACAAGGGCAGCTTGTGTTAGTTATATGTATGCCCTAGAGGCCATTACTGTACATGAGATGTATATTGTAGTGGATGCTGGGACATATATAGGTAGGACTTTCTTGCTCGACATGATAGTAGGCTATCTGGTTGCTCTTTATCTTTACATATATACTTTCTGTCTCTCTGTTACATGTTGATAAAGCCCTTAGGATTTGTACTCGACTTCTTGGACTATGATGTAGATCATACTAGTGGGGCCTGGGTAGTCCATGAGTATATCCATCAATGTTCCTAGTCGTGGGAATATCGAGACGGGGCATCGATATTCCAGAGTAGACTAGCGTATATCTTCTCGACCCATGTGATGGGCGATGGATGATCCCATATCCATTGGTGTTTGACATCAGAGATGGTATGCGGGTGCTCAGTGGTGACTGGGTACACTGAACGGACTCGCCGAGAACTCCCAGATGGTATTATACCTCACGTCAGATGGCAGTTCTCTGGTGACACTGGTACAGCTTAGTCTGTTGACCCGAGATCGTCATAGAGTCTTGTGTGTCTCCTACCGTGCTTTGATTTCCACCCTACCATGGCTCTACTGAGTCGTGCAAACAGGTAGTTTTTGGGTACAGTCCCGATTCACATGGAGGCAATGAGCGATAGGAGGGGATTCGTCTCTTCCGGTATTAGGGGTTGATGTTGCGCTATGCTCAACTGGCCATAACTGGAAATCCATGGCCAGGGTTGCACTGATTTACTGGTAAGTGTTATCAGTAGTTTCATACTTGTTATGGACCTTACATCGGCATGACTTATCAATCTACTGGGGTCTGACGTTTACCACCCCTAGGCGAGATATGCGACATATCAGATGAACAGACCGGACTGTGCGGTAAGTGTTACTGATTGGATTCGCAGGAGTGTGAGCAGGCTTGCTTGTTGATCTTCTGATCGCTCAATACCCGGGTGGCCGTTACGTTTAGCAGACTGCTTGCGGCTTGTGGGTGATTGATATGATCACCACCTACTGCCGGCGTATTGACGAGTCTTTAGAGTCCTACAGAGAGGTTTCCTGGCTCAAGCGAAACGAAATAGGAGCGCATATGAGATATGTGGGGGACCGAGAATAATACCAGTATGTGATATTGTGTTCTATTCTCGCGATTTGTATCATCGGACGGTTATATGAGATATAGCCGGGTTACCGAATCAAGTGTTGATTCGATATATTGATACACTTGATATTAGTCGGTTATATGCGATATGACCGGATTATTAAATCAAGTATCAATTTAATGATTTAATGTATAATTATATATTTGATATATTACTTTACATTAACTAGTATATGTTCACTTAAGATTGATTTTCTCACTTGATGTGCACAAGTTGTATATATGATATATGTTTGTGCACTAGTTTGTATCATGATTGATGATACATGCAAACTTGAGTGTGTGTATGACTTACACCATGTTTAGATTAATGGTAAAGGTTTTTAATTATTTAGTAATTCAAAAATGGTGGTTATATTTGTCTTTGCTTGAAGCTTCATGAAGCTTTCAAGCATCTTTGACAAAATCCACCATTTTTGTTTTGCATGACATTTTCACTAACCTAACCATTAACATAAACTCTAGTTTAGTCTTTACAATGGTTAACTCACCCATGGTTGCATCATGATAGACTTCACTTGATTATTCATTTTTTTGGTTATTCTATAATTCATATTCTTTTCTTTCTTCTTCATCTTCTTCAAGTGAAGAAAGCTTGCTAGAAAAATTTTAAGTGAAGATTAAGAATGAGAAATCCAAATCTAAAGTGAACCCACTTCCTATTTCTTCATCCTCTACCACTTGCCATGTAGTATAGGGTGTTCTCTTCACAAAGTTCATGACCAAGTGAAGATGGAGTTTGAGCTTGAGTCTCCTCGACGTAGATCATCTTCGGCCTCGAAGTCAACGACCTAGCCCACTCATTTCTCCGATGAAACCATCGCTAGGGTCCGGGATCCCGATGATCGCAGCGAAGGGACGTCAACACGGAGCTTTAGAAGTGAAGGACCGGATCTATAAAGGTTGTAATCTCTTTCACTTAGTAGTAAAGTAGTTTACTTGCTTGCTTTCGCCTTACCTCTAGTAAACGATCTTGATTAGGGTTGTTCGGCACACATGAAATTTTGATTTTGGCATGGTAGATGCCTTGTAGAACCTCATGAGTGTGCCTAGGAACGCTACAGTGATATCAGAGCCTAGATAGAGCTTTAGGCGAAGTGTAGACGAACTTAGAAACCCGATCGAACCCCGAAACCCTAAACTACACCCCTCTCTGTACATTTTTTAAAACAGTAGATTTTTCCTAATTAAAAATGCTCAGAAAATAGAGCAGGGAAATATAAGGTTAACTGTACAAAACGAATCCCTAACTCTACTGTAGCGCCGCGGAACCGCAGCCTTACCCTGCTTTTGGCGACGGTTCCACGGCCTTATGTAATGGTTATGGATTCTTTTTCATACAGTAATGCCCGTATCAGTTTCCTGTTTCTTTTGGGAATTTTTAATTTATACTCAACAGTTGAGTTTTCTGGGTTGTTTTGGGGACTCGATATTTCGATCGGATTATTTAACTTTGTTTATTTTGTCCGGGTAATTTTAGAACATGTTAAAAAGTTCGACCGGATATAAATAACCCATTTTTTCCCCTGCCGGAAAATTTCCAAGTGTTGGATTTTTCCATAGTTTAAGAACGTTCTAAGTAGTGCAAGTAACGCGATGGACCCTCTAGAAGACAACAAACCTTAACTCGATTGTGTGACCGTCTTGAACTGCCTTTTGAACCTTAGGGTTTGGGGCAGTACGGCATGCCACATGTGAGGCGTTGGCTTGACCCTTCTACGGCTGGACCGTTGGTACTGTGGCATGAAGTGGATGTTTTTAAACTTATTTCAAGTGTTGAACTATTTGGGAAAACTTGGGTGTTTGATTGTTCGATCGGAAATTTTAACATTGTCTATTTATCTGGAATGCGATACGATATTTGGAATCCACAAGTAGTTATGAGATAACTAATTTGAATGTTATAAATCTAGCAGTTTAGTCTCAAATGATCGGTTGCCATGGGATTTTGATGTGATCAAAAGTCCGTCGCAATCACGTTGCGTACGCGGATACTCGCCGGGTAAACTTAATAGAGAGCTATGCCCCATAGCCTCGACCAAGTGACTGTAGGAGAACCCCGCCGCCAAAAGCATCCGTTCGGATGCTCGCGACAGCGGTGTTCCGCCTTAGTGCACTTCGTCGACGGTATCGGGGGTGCGGCCGTCTACTAAAGTTTGCGACGAGCATTCGTTCAGGATGTCGGGAATCTTGTTGAATTGCCCAACTTGATATTGAAAAGAGTTTTCGATAATGAGACTAAAATGCGGGGTTTGTAATTGTTAGGCATGCGATGTCTAAGAAGGTTACGGATTCCAACTGTTGTAGTTTTACACTTTCTTTTCTGCGACCGTAAGTGTAATATGTGATATCGCCGGTTTCGTTGCTATATGTCAACGACAATTGGGATGGGCATATTTACTTACGTTGATGATATGCGACGTTATGTGTTGCTGGATATGTTATATTGAATCGTCGTGTTTGAATGGCCGGTTTTTTTTATGTGAGATGAGTGTTTTTCATTTTTCATTCATGTAAAAACTTGTATGTAATATTCTTTTATTGGGGCACTTCCGGGTTGAGGATGGTGTCACCATTGTATATTATTTACTTTTCCGCATTAGAATAGACCCAAGGAGGGGAGCACAAGTAACCGGGTTCTAGGGTCCAGTGGGAGACCATCTCGAGGAGTCGAGTCCGGGTCTCCTAACTCTAGAATTGGTAGGGTTGCTTGCCGCTCTCGTAGGGGTCTAGGGGTGTGGGATTGGCTATTCATCACGACCGTGGAATCCGTGTTTTATATAGGCTCAAAATAAAACACGGATGTCCTAGTATATCCAATATTTCATATGATATTTTCTGCTGCCTTATCTGTGATGTGATCATGTGATTTGTTCAGATAGATATTGTATATAGTATATATGATATTTTATATAAACGTTGCTTATGTTTTACACCCGCGCTAGCCCTGCCCCGCTCTGCCGTTAGTTACCTAACCTAACGGTGCAGACGGGACATCGAGGCGAATGCGGATGGCATAAGCGTACGTTGTATTTATCTGTGATGTTTAGGTGGACTTAAATGATGGAACATTCATTAATGAGATTAATGAAAGAAAATAAACCTAAAAGATGTCGTGGAATCGAATTTCAAAAAAAAAATTAGGTGGCTCTAGTTGTTGCTTTGCATAGCGGTGTTCCTTATAGAACATCCAGCACCTTATTCGATAAGGAAAGAGCCGAGGTCTCTTCACCGGGAGTGACCTCTTTAGCAATAACTAGCAGATGCTACAACCTTCGGTTTGTCTTTTGATTGCTTTTATAGTTCTTGCTTTGCATAGTGGTATTGTGAATATTCTGCACCTCATTCGACGAGGAAAGAGCCGAGATCCCTTCACCGGGAGTGACCTCTTTAGCGAGACCAGTAAAAGCCTCAAAAACACTCCATTTAAAACCATTTGATTCTGCAGCGAGATCAAGTTCAAAGCGTTAAAGGTTTTCTTAAAAACCATCCGCAACCCTCCGTCATTTTAGGAAGTAGAGTACTTAGTATTCGTGCTGTGTTTGTTGACCATAGTCAAGGCACAGTGTACGGTAGCTAAGTGATGTCTTCCTACACCGCATATGATGCGATTAGTTAGGACAGTCACGTGACTTTGTTGACCTTAGTTAAGGGTCATGTGGGCGGGTCTAATTAATCACGAAATGACGGGTAGAGCTTGACTAGTGCTTATGATTTTTTGACCATAGTTAAGGTCATAAGTGCTAGTGGTAAAAACCTTTATCGGGAGTTTCAAGTGTTGAAATTTGCAATAAGATTGCATACCTCCTATATGATAGTTAGATCCCGATACCCACTGTGAGTAATTGTTACTCCTGGGAGAGTTTTGCACTTTACAATTAGCCGATCAAGTAGGTGTCTAGAAAGGTGTCAACGGGGTTACGCCCCTGAGAAAACGAGGTTTATTTTAATTAGGTCCGTGCGAAAGTACGGGGAACTTCCCTCAAAGTACCGGCACTGGCCTGGCTGAAAGATTGGCGAACTTGTAGAGTGTAATTAATCCCGGCTAGTCTTTCCTTTTAGGGTTTGAAGGAAGATTTGATAAAAACAGTGGGAGCCATCCTAATTAGATAAAATATATAACCAATCTAATCTTGCAAGAGCGCACGCAGAGTGTTTTCTTCTCTCTCTCTCCAGGTAGCAACCATGTCACGCCTTAATCAAGATAATAATATGGATGTATTAACCGAACCCGCTTGTTATACTGAGCTGGGGAACGTTGGTCCCGCTCCAACTTATAATTGTTATAAGACCGAGCAGGAAATTGGGGAATACCAAATTTCCCGTGCCGCCCAAACGAAGAAAGTGCATGATGATGCATCTTTTTCGGGTATGTTTATTGCGTAGAACTGTTTCTCAGTATCCTTTACGTCCTGGGTATTAGATACCGGATCAGGATCCCGCATATGTAATCTGTTACATGAGCTATAGAAAGGTAGAGAACTGAGAACGGGTGATAAGTTTCATGAGACAGAAAACGGTGCAAGTGTTGCAGCCAAGTCTGTTGGTCACTATCACCCTGTATTATCAGAATACATTGATTCTGAACGAATGTTATTAGATACCGAACCTGATATACAACATCATATTAGTCTCTTTATTAGTAAAGAAAGGATATAATTTTGTATTGTTGGATAATGTTTTGAACATTTCCTATATCAAGAGTTGATCGGTTCAGGCACGTTATCTAAAAGCATATACATTCTAAATCAGACCACAGTTCTTAACGTATAGAACACGCACAAGAGGAAGAGTTCAGAAATGAACGAATCCTTCTTGAGGTATTGTAGACTTGGTCATATCAATGTGACCCGACTAGCTAAAGTTACATTTAGATGCATATTTAAATCAGTTTGAATTTACATCTTGTGAAACTTGCCAGTCATGTCACGAAGATAAGATGACCATAGCTCTGTTTACTTAAAACAGAGAAAGAGTTAGTGAACTCTTGGGACTGATACATAGTGATGTATAAAGGTCCCCAGTCTACATATGCCAGGACCGGTTCCTTATACTTCATTATATTCACTGATGATCTCTCTAGATTCAGACATATGTTCCTGTTGAAACACAAGTCCGAAACTTTTGAGATAATCACCGAATATAAGTTAGGAGTACAGAACCAAAAATAGGTATAAGTATTATGTCCTATGATAAGATCAGGGAGGAGAATACTTGTGCATGGAATTCTTGGACTATTCTAAAGGAGAATGAGATTCTCTCTCAGCATTACTCCTCCGTATACACCACAGCAAGTAGGTGTATCGGGGCGGAGCAATCGCACCATATTAGATATGGTGTGCTCTATGATGAGTACTACTAAGTTACCTATTTCCTTTTGGGGATATGCGCTTAAGAAGCTGCATACCTATTGAATTGGATTCTAATCAAATCAGTGCCTACCACTCCATATAAAATATGGCATGGGAAGAACCCATCTCTTAAGCAAGTTAAGATTTAGGGTTGTCCGGCCTATGTCAAAAGCAAAATCCGGACAAGATCGAGGCAAGGTCAGTTCTGTAAAACTGGAAGGATTTCCAGCTATACAAACTACAGCAGATGATTTGGTAGAACCGAAGGATTCAATAGATTCTGACGAACCTCAGCCTCTCCGCCGATCTAGCAGGGTTCCTCATCTGCCTGAGAGATACTTCGGTTTCTCGATGACAGTGGGAGCGAGGATTGCATCATGAGATGATGACCCAACTAGTTTCGAGCAGGCCATCAAGAGTAGGGACTCTGTAAGAATGGCTGGATGCTTAGCGATCTGAGATGGAATCCATGTACACCAACGAAGTATGGACTTTGGTTGCAATATCTGAAGGGTTAAATCCCCATCAGGAGCAAGTATATCTTGAGAAGATTACTTGGTGTAGATGGAAAAGTTGAGACTTTCAAAGCTAGACTTGTTAATGGTTTTCGTCATCGACCAGGCGTGGATAATAATGAAACCTTTTCCAGTGGCTATACTTAAGTCCATCCAGATCCTACTTGCTATTGCTACATACCATGACTACGATATCTGGTGGTTGGGTGTCGTGACTATTTTTCTAAATACTGATTTAGAAGAGAACGTCTATAAGTACACAGCCAGAGGGCTTCGTAAACAGTGGGAGCAGCGAAAACGTGTGCAAGTTGCTTTACAGAATAAAGCAGGCATCGCGGAGTTAGAACGTCTGTTTTGATGTGGTAGTCAAAGTGTTTGACTTCATCAAAATGGTAGATGAACCTTGTATATACAAAAGGGCAGTAGAGAGTAAGGTGGTCATCCTCGTATTGTACGTGGACAACATACTCTTGATAGGAAAAGAGTTTCCTATGCTACGCACGGTCAATCTCCTCTTATCACAAGGATTCTCCAAATAGGATAAAGGTGATACCTCCTAAATCCTGGGATTTTGATCTATGAGATAGATCTAAATGGATGTTAGGATTCTCACTAGATATAGTGAGATGGTATCAATCGATCCTGGGGAGAATCACTGGAAAAGTTCCAGGGTGATAAGGACGACTGAATGTCAGTCGCAGGCATTGTCTTTACCCTCAGTGGAGGGACGGTATGTTGGAAGAGTTCCAAGCTAGATACCGTGGCAGACTAGATGATAAAGGCTGGTGACATCGCTATCAAAGATACTACCAAAGAGGAAGTTTGGGTGTATATTAGTTCATGAGATGAACTAGGTTCCTACCATTGTGTGACAATGGAAGTGTGGTTTTGGCCTAGGAACCCCGGTCCCATCAGTGACCCAGACATATTCTGAGGCAGTATCACCTGATCATGGAGATAGTTGATTTCCAGGGAGATCGAGGTTAGGAGAATAGACTCAGAGGACAACACGGCGGATCCACTCACAAAGGCCTTTTCCCAGAGAGAGACTTTTATGGGATGGTTGAGTATGAGATACTACAACCACTGCTACAGATGGCCCTAGTGCAAGTGGGAGATTGTTAGTTATATGTATGCCCTAGAGGCCATTACTGTACATGAGATGTATATTGTAGTGGATGCTGGGACATATATAGGTAGGACTTTCTTGCTCGACATGATAGTAGGCTATCTGGTTGCTCTTTATCTTAACATGTATACTTTCCGTCTCTCTGTTACATATTGATAAAGCCTTTAGGATTTGTACTCGACTTCCTGGACTATGATTTAGATCATACTAGTGGGGCCTGGATAGTCCATGAGTACATCCTTCAATGTTCCTAGTCGTGGGAATATCGAGACGGGGCATCGATATTCCAGAGTAGACTAGCGTATATCTTCTCGACCCATGTGATGAGCGATGGATGATCCCATATCCATTGGTGTTTGACATCAGAGATGGTATGCGGGTGCTCAGTGGTGACTGGGTACACTGAACGGACTCGCCGAGAACTCCCAGATGGTATTATACCTCACGTCAGATGGCAGTTCTCTGGTGACACTGGTACAGCTTAGTCTGTTGACCAGAGATCGTCATAGAGTCTTATGTGTCTCCCACTGTGCTTTGATTTCCACCCTACCACGGCTCTACTGAGTCATGCAAACAGGTGGTTTTTGGGTACAGTCCCGATTCACATGGAGGCAATGAGCGATAGGAGGGGATTCGTCTCTCCCGGTATTGGGGGTTGATGTTGCGCTATGCTCGACTGGCCATAACTGGAAATCCCTGGCCAGGGTTGCACTGATTTACTGGTAAGTGTTATCAGTAGTTTCATGCTTGTTATGGACCTTACATCGGCATGACTTATCAAGCTACTGGGGTCTGACGTTTACCATCCCTAGACGAGATATGCGACATATCAGACGAACAGACCGGACTGTGCGGTAAGTGTTACTGATTGGATTCACAGGAGTGTGAGCAGGCTTGCTCATTGATCTTCTGATCGCTCAATACCCGGGTGGCCGTTACGTTTAGCAGACCGCTTGCGGCTTATGGGTGATTGATATGATCACCACCTACTGTCGGCGTATTGACGAGTCTTTAGTGTCCAACACAGAGGTTTCCTGGCTCAAGCGAAACGAAATAGGAGCGCATATGAGATATGTGCGGGACCGAGAATAATACCAGTATGTGATACTGTGTTCTATTCTCGTGATTTGTATCATCGGACGGTTATATGAGATATAGCCGGGTTACCGAATCAAGTGTTGATTCGATATATTGATACACTTGATATTAGTCGGTTATATGCGATATGACCGGATCATTAAATCAAGTATCGATTTAATGATTTAATGTATAATTATATATTTGATATATTACTTTACATTAACTAGTATTTGTTCACTTAAGATTGATTTTCTCACTTGATGTGCACAAGTTGTATATATGATATATATTTGTGCACTAGTTTGTATCATGATTGATGATACGTGCAAACTTGGGTGTGTATATGAATTACACCATGTTTAGGTTAATGGTAAAGGTTTTTAATTATTTAGTAATTCAAAAATGGTGGTTATATTTGTCTTTGCTTGAAGCTTCATGAAGCTTTCAAGCATCTTTGACAAAGTCCACCATTTTTGTTTTGCATGACATTTTCACTAACCTAACCATTAACATAAACTCTAGTTTAGTCTTTACAATGGTTAACTCACCCATGGTTGCATCATGATAGTCTTCACTTGATTATTCATTTTTTTGGTTATCTATAATTCATATTCTTTTCTTTCTTCTTCATCTTCTTCAAGTGAAGAAAGCTTGCTAGAAAAATTTCAAGTGAAAATTAAGAGTGAGAAATCCAAATCTAAAGTGAACCCACTTCCTATTTCTTCATCCTCTACCACTTGCCATGTAGTATAGGGTGTTCTCTTCACAAAGTTCATGACCAAGTGAAGATGGAGCTTGAGCTTGAGTCTCCTCGACGTAGATATTCTTCGGCCTCGAAGTCAACGACCTAGCCCACTCATTTCTCCGATGAAACCATCGCTAGGGTCCGGGATCCCGATGATCGCAGCGAAGGGACGTCAACACGGAGGTTTAGAAGTGAAGGACTGGATCTACAAAGGTTGTAATCTCTTTCACTTAGTAGTAAAGTAGTTTACTTGCTTGCTTTCGCCTTACCTCTAGTAAACGATCTTGATTAGGGTTGTTCGGCACATATGAAATTTTGATTTTGGCATGGTAGATGCCTTGTAGAACCTCATGAGTGTGCCTAGGAACCCTACAGCTTGAAGATCGGTATCATCCGCAGGCTCGATAAATAGACCCTCATTGGTCCCGTACTCACTCAAACCCTCGCTATAGGGAGCATGGGGCTCCTGGCCGAGTACGACGTCGAGAGAAAACATCGACTTCTTTTTCTTCTGTGAGCGAGTGCCGGGAGACGATAACACAAGCTTGCGCTTGGCGGGCAATTTGGGGCGACGAGTCCCTATCTCCGCACCCATGCCGGACTCGGAAGATGCCACAGCTACCGCTTTTACAGGCGTGTGGGGTAGGGGCAGCTCAGGCATAACGCGTGGTACCACAGCCGCAACAGCTTCTCTTAAGGGAAGACGAATGAGGGTCCGTCGCTTCAAAGGAACGGCTGGATTACCAGCGGGGGCGGTACCCTTGCGATCAAGCAACAATCGCTTTTCTTCCCTAATGACGGCGCCCATCGAATGTTGATACCACACCACATATACGTTCAAGATTCGCGGAACACAACTCGGCTCATTGATAAAGAAATTAGAGCCGGTGTTCAATCGCATAAAATGGTGTAATGCGTTGTGAATGCCTTCTTCTGTGGCAACTGGCTCAGCTAGGAAGGCCTCAAGCGGGACACCTTAATTATAGCCTGATTGCTGGGTGAAACGGTGCGGGTTGTACCTCATGAACAACGCCGAATCATTCCGCCTAAACACGAGAAAGCCCGGTCTGATGGAATATAGATGAAGAATCTCCCGAGTTTTCAAGGTAGAGGCCCCATCTTTAAAAGTATCGCGTAGAGGCTGCAATGTTTTTGCGGATTCTTTGCCGACGATAAAAACCTTATCCACAAAGGTCATGCTGTCCCCAACCGTACGCGGACGAAGGAGCAAACCCCAAGCCTCCCGCTGTGACGGATTTAAAACAGACGCGTCAACTAGGCGCATAATCCGAGGGAAGTTGTAACTGTCGTAGAAACGAGGTCGTTTAGAGCACCAAAAGTGCCAAGAGCGTGCATCTCGATCCATGACGTAAAATAATGCAGCGAGAAAGTGACGGGCTAAACCCCTAGCTGAGTAGTATCCGCCGCTAAGCTGAGACCGTGGTACATGTGTGCCAATCCAGCAATTCCGATAGCCACTTGCATTCCCGCAACCATATGATGGGCTGGGTAAAAGACTGATGGCCTTATATGGCGAGGGTGCATCGGAAGCACGAACCAGTTTAGCCATAAGCCAATGAACCCCAGCATGAACGTTTCTTCATCGATGTCCGGAGCAGCAAGCTCCGCGAAGGGAACGACAGGAACAACTGGACTAAAGAAACCTTTTAAATCTGCCTCCGCCGTCGGTTGGTTATCCGAACCAAAACCAAACGGATCGTCAAGCTTGGCGAACAGCGCAGCTTGCTTCAATAAGGCTTCCGGATGATGAAAGCGAGCGATGAAGTCTGCGTAGCTGACTCCATGCCCTCCGGACTCTAGAAATAGACTTTCATATATATTCAACACCTTGATCAAGCTCGGGAATTTGTGTTGAATGGCGTTCTCCGGGGTAAGGCCCATTACCACTGATTTGGTGGCAAAGATATATTCGTCCGGAGGAAGCAACTCTTCGTAGTGTTCTCCCCCGACGGGTAAGCCAGAGATCTCTGCAAATTCCTCTAAAGATATTGAGACTTCTCGATCCGACAAAAAGAAGGTGTGGGACGGAATATTCCATTGCTCCAGGAAAGCCTTGATCCACCATGCAGGAGGCACGGAATATTGAAAGAGAGACGCATAAACGGCAGGGTACAACCCAAACTTCAGTAGCATCGATCTCTTGGCCGACAAAATGTAGCGAGCCCATTGCAAATACCCAGCTGGATGACGAGGAGTTAGGCCTATCATGTACGACTGTCCCCAAGGGCGCGACTCGCTCTGGCATATACACCGCCCTAGAGTATCCAAAGCCGCCGGCGGCTGTACGGGTATCGCGGCCATAGAAAGTTGAAGGCAACCCTCTGAGGTCCAGTTGACCTCCTCCATGGCATAGTTCACTGGAGGTGCATCGGCGTAAGGAATCGTCGAAATAGGCTCTGAAGATGCCGCACAAGAAAAGCTCTGCTGACCCCTGATGATCTGACTGTACCATGTTCCTCATAAATAAAGATTCTTTTGCTCTGGGTCGTGATCTTTGACAGCGCGAAGACTTCCCTGTCCACAGGTGCTTCAGGGAATCCACTTCCGAACGGACAAACGGGAAAGAAATGTCGAAAGACATAGTACCTACACGAAAAAAGAACAAAAAAATTAGTCGTCAATGCTACAGTTTAAGTTCTGTCACTTGGTACTTTAAATTCGTACCGCACTGCAATGCAGTGGAAAGGGACCAAAGGGGGCCCACATAATCTAGATGATGACTCATCATTAATAAAACAGTCTCATCATTTGACGAGACAGTTATTAAATGGGGAAATCCTAAAAGAATTCTCATTTAATGAGGACCTCTCGGGCCAATGAGTAAATCTCTCTTGAGAGCAGCGCTCTACAATAGAGTGACATCTGTCAACTCTGATGATGAAGGAAATAAAAAATCCCTCAAGAAAAATTCTTAAGAGCCATGCTCTGTAAAGATGATGGAATAACCCATCAAGAAACCTAAAAGTAAAGCTTTTAATGAATTAAAAATTCCGAGATCTTCAAGATCTATGAACAAGCTCTAAGAGTTCTTCATGAAAGATTGACAAATCTACATGATTTAAAAAGAGCAAAGCTCTGTTAATAGGGTAAGAAACCCTAAGAAAGATTACTTTAGATCTATGAAGAGCAAAGATCTATTAAGAAACCCTAAAAATCTATATGATTTGAAAATAGCAAAGCTCTGTTAATAGGTAAAACCCTAAATTATAGAATAATCTTTTCAAAGATGTGATCTTTACCTAGATTTTTCACAGAGTTCTGACTCTAAGAGAAGTTCTTAAAACAAATAGCTGTGCTCTAAAGGAGAATTAATTCTCAGAAAAATAAACAAGAAGATGAACAGAGATCATCTCAAGGGCCAAAGGCCCTATTTATAAGTACTAAGGGCCGTTTCAACTTCTAAGTTGATCTAATGGTGGAGATGTTGTCACCGCTGCACTCACGTGTCAGCCACGTGAGCGCAACGGTAGGGGGCATTTGTTTCCTCCAATCAGAGCAAAGCTCTGTTCAAATTTTAAAATTTGAAATGAAGCAGCGCTCACGTGCAAAGCACGAGTGCGCGGGCGCCAAGAGCGCCGGCGCTCTGAAGCAGCGCTCACGTGCAAAGCACGAGTATGGTAGCGCCAAGAGCGCCGGCGCTCTGAAGCAGCGCTCACGTGCAAAGCATGAGTGTGCCAGCGCCAAGTGCGCCAGTGCTGAGAGTCAAAGACTCTGAGGTAGCGCTCCCGTGCAAGGCACAAGAGCGCCAAGCGCTAGAACTAAATATTCTCCACCGATGGATCAAAGATCCAATGAAGATGATAAATCATCAAATTACCAGAATAAAATTCTGTTAAGGAAATACTTTTCAGAATCTTTCCAAACTAGGAAGATTGTGCTCTGTAAATCAGAGCACCATTGGATCAATGATCCAATGGTGATTAAAAATCACTAAGGAACAGAACAAGTTCTGTATGGGAAAAGATTTTCCCAATCTCGTTAAAAACAAGAAGATTACCTTCTGTAAAACAGAAGCCCTAGAATCAAAAATCTAATGGTGGGAAATATTCTTAAATCAATTAGAGAAAAGATCTCTTCAACTGATTCAACAAATCAGTTTACCCTATATAAAGGCCCCAAGACTTCAAGTCTCATAGAGAGAAACCCCCTACAAGGTTTGAGAAATTTCAAAGAAAAAGAGCAAGCTCTGAGAAGAAGAACTTTTCTTCAAGATAAAAACAAAGAGATAAAAAACATCTCATCAAGGAAGAAGAACTTAGTTCTTTTTCTAGATCATAGATCTATAAGGCAGACGTCTTTCACAAAAGAGATCATAGCATCTCATCATAAAAAAGGGGGGAAGAAGAATTCAATTCTCTTCAGATCACAAATCCATAAAGGCGAAGCCTTTCACAAAAAATAAGAAATTGTAACATCTCCTATAAAAATAAGAACTTTGTTCTTAGATCTATGAGACAAAGTCTCCTATGAATGAGAGTTTAATTCTAAGAGCGCAGAGCTGATCAAAGTTGCCTAAAAAGAGCCTTAGCGCTCCAAATTAAAAAGAAGCGCCTCAGCGCTCCAAGACTGGCGCTCAGCGCCAAGCGCGCCACGTGCTCCTCACGTGTGCGCTACTTAACATAAGCGCTCTGCGCTCATTGACTGGCGCCCAGCGCCAAGCGCGCCACGTGCTCCTCACGTGTGTGCTACTTAACAGAAGCGCTCTGCGCTCATTGACTGGCGCTCAACGCCAAGCGCGCCACGTGCTCCTCACATGTGCGCTACTTAACAAAAGCACTCCGCGCTCATTGACTGGCGCTCAGCGCCAAGCGTGCCACGTGCTCCTCACGTGTGCGCTGAGGGAACACAAAGTGTTCTTTAAATAAAGCCTCAGAGCTATAATGAGTGCTCAGCACTTAATAAAAGACAAAAACGGCTGTCAGAACCCAAACCAATGCTCAGCATTGTTAAATGAAAAATGACTGAGCCTAATTAAATGTCCAACATTTTAACCGAATGGGCCAAGCCCAAGTAACCCACAGATCCCTAATTCAGATTAATTGAGCTCATATGCTCATAAATCTTTGATCTTAGTCCCAAACTTGACTACAGATCTCCCAAATAATATTGGTTCAAGGGTACATCTCTTCACTCCTCTGACATGTGTCGTTGTAATCCTTTAACGTCTTCAGAGAGGTGACGGGTCCCGACAACCAGACATTCCACGGACTGTGGGGTCCTTAAACTCATGGACTATAATGTCCTTAAATTTTACGGACCGTGGGGTCCTTAAACTCATGGACTATGATGTCCTTAAACTTTACAGACTATGATGTCTCTAAACTACCATGGATTGTGAGGTCCTTAAACTCACAGACTATGATGTCTCTAAATTCCATGGACTATGATGTCCTTAAACTTCTGGACCGCAACGTCCCTAAACTAAAACAATAGAGCCCAAATACTCTTTTGTTGGATCTAAATGATCCTGTTGAGTAGATCTTAGTTTAAAATTGGACTAACGTATCCTCAACAACGTTTAAGTTGATCTTAGTCTCAAATGAGATCAACGATCCTTAAACCCAACCCAAACCCAAATCTAAGAAAATACGGATTTGGACTAATCCACGCCCTACGGGCGACAATATAAATTAGTCTCCGTATACAATCCACGGGCAACCAAAAATAAAACAAACACACACGACACGAAATGACCATCTAAAGAAGAAGAAAGTGGTTACCACGATGCGGTAGCATAATTAACTGCAGGGGTTAGCACCTGCAGGGAAGAGCGTCCCCACAATCAAAAACCCCTCAAATGAGAGGGAATCTGACGAAGTCTGCTACAACGGCCGTATCCATCTAAACCTCCGATGCACGGTACCATAAATCAACTTGGTATCTTCGGAGAGGTGGACAGATAAAACCAAATAGCATCTGCCCCCAAAATTCAGGCCAGACGTCCCAACGTCCCGGTCGCGTCTTTCGGCGGAGAACAACCATGTCATGCCTCGCTTCCCAAAATACGGGATACGGGAGGCGACTAGGCCAGCTATGCTCCTACGGTCAGGGAACAATCCCGCCGCAGTCACATTTCGGCTTCTAGTATTACATGGTAATCGGTAAACACAGTACATAAGTAAAGGAAACACATCACTAGTTT
Source organism: Agapanthus africanus (assembly GCA_030015575.1). Classification (NCBI taxonomy): domain Eukaryota; kingdom Viridiplantae; phylum Streptophyta; class Magnoliopsida; order Asparagales; family Amaryllidaceae; genus Agapanthus; species Agapanthus africanus. The sequence goes on along the minus strand of CM057350.1, from coordinate 41,237,869 downwards.
ATTACACCAAATTTCATTGTTCACAGTTTACAATAGTTCGAAAGAAAAGGAAACTACTAACAGAGTGCGAATACAAGGTTGATTTATGGAAAGCGATAAAAGTACTAAAGGCTCGACCGTCTAGATCTCTGCGAGCTCGAATGGCAGGTCTGAATCTTGAATTGGGTCCTCTCCAAGCTCTGAGCATGCATACTCAGGTCGTCAGGGCGACGCAATAGCAATATTATGATAACAATAATGAAGCAAGAAATAAAAGTAATAACGGTGGAGACAATAAATGCAGGTAATCGGTATGTCAATAATCAATGCAATGTATGACCTGTGTTCCTACTGGACTCCAAGTCAATTTTAAAATCGAGTTTACGGAAAAGAGTGATCATGTTTAACTAGGATCCCGTGCGTACCCGAGACTACGACCCACTGTTGCCCGGGACATAACCCTGTCAGCCGGACCGCTAAGTCCAAACCTATATATATATATATATATATATATATATATATATATATATATATATATAAGAGTCGCTGTTCAAATGATCATCCTCTAAATCGCTAACCTCGCTAAATACAAGTTCCTTTCCACCTCGATTTCCCCAGGTTTCACTATCTATAAGTATGGACTAGTTGTGTACAAGTACGCACCAATAACACTGCTTTATTCACTATTCACTGTGCTGTTCACTATCATGAATCGTTCACTTTTTACTGGCGTGCTCGACACAACTAAACCGATACCATTCACGTTTGACAATGCATTATACACCGAGGATTAATAAGGACTCTCACTATCGCTGAGGTATCACAGTCGGGTAATTATGTGAATTATGCCGCTAAACAAATCATATGTAGTACAAGTCATTACGCGTCTTAGAAACTTAGAAAAATCACATTAAATCGTACGATCAGAATTAAGCAAAATGATGCAAAAGGGGTAAAAATTAAACTTAATTAGAAACTCAAAGAAATTGGTTTCAAATCAACCGTATTTCGTGTTTGCGAATTATGGTCATTTCTTTTTAAGCGTTCTTTGCTGGAAATTCAGTTCCTGAACTGAAAGTCCGTTTCGTAGCACTGTTTTCACCCTGTTGGGTTCAAAATTAGGCGACTCTATAGTTGGGTAATATTTAGTTCCATTAATTAGGTTTCCAATGCATCATACGGATCAATAATATCCGCTGTGTGCTAGAAGATATGCATTGTTTAAGATCAGGTTATACATTCTGTCCCTGCTTGGGACTGCAGTATATAACGACGATTTAAAATATGATTAAAATAGAAAACGACAGTAAAAACTAATGAAACCACCACCAATAGTTAGATAACAGAATATTATTCGCAACGGTATTGGGTTCCGCATAATATCATTTTCATATAGAGTTGTAAAAGCATTTTAATTCAGGTGTTGACAAGCAGTGCTGCTCCAGACTGCAGTCCATAGCCGCATTCCCGAACAGTTTTCGTCATCGTTTTAAAACAGAAACGAAATATAAATTACAGGGGGTTCTATGGTGTCGAGTAGGCTTCGATACGGGCCTACAAAAACACCGTTCCAGTATGTATCCAAATTACTATGATTTTTACAAGTTAGGTGTACGGAAAAATTTCAGATTTGGTGAAACTAATTGGTGGTGACATTTCATGACATTAGAGTCCGTATTTTCATTCTAAATTTTTACATATCAACTATTATCACTAAAGAAATCTAGTAGCCATAAATTCCGTCACACTAGACAGGGTTTTTTCCTTAGATTCGTATTGAACACCTAAACTAAGCAGTCGTTTATTGTCGGAATACCTGTTATGTTTGTTCAATTCACAAGGAAAATAATTTACGAACTTCTAAATGATGTTAACACGAGATGTTGGACTCAATTAATACTCAGTTCCAACTCAATTCAAATTAAATATGGTCTAACACTAATCACGTAATGCCATCGGATCATACATCAAAATATAAATATTATAGTATGGAGCAAGTCTTGGAAATTTGACTGACGACGATGACCGGCGACGCGACAGCGGTGATCGATGATGAACGACACGGTGCATGCACAGTGACCACAAACCTGGGCTCGGCTACGGCAGCAAGCTTGGGCTGGAGTTGGCTGCGGCGAGATTAGGGCCTCACGACGGGAGCAGGAGGTGCGCTGGGATCGTCGGTGGTAGGGAGGCTCAGTTGGTAACGAGGTAAGTTGAGCGGTGGCCCAGTGAGATGAGCTCGGTGGTGAAGATGGGTTTTAGAGAAGGTCACCTAGAGACAAAAGAGAGATTGTAGGGAAGAGAGAGAGAGAGAGAGAGAGAGAGAGAGAATTAAAGAAAATTTAAAAGAAATAATTATGAATTATGGTGATTAATATGGGGTTGATTTGGATGTTAACCGGAATTTATGAGGAATTAAAAGAGAATAACTTTTTTTTTGAATTTGAAGGTGAAGAGAAAGAAGAGAGTTTAGGTTATTGGGTTTATGTCTTGAGAAAAGAGATAGGAAAAAAAAAGGGGGAAAGTGTTTGGGTTTGGGTTAGGAAAGTGAAATCATTTTGGTAGAATATAGTTTAGGGTGTTGGGAAAAATAATTAGAATATGTAGGTATAGGAAAAATAAAATATAAATAAAGAACACAAAAAAAAGGTAAACTATGTAGAATAACATTTTATTTAAAATACTGGTATTAGTGTATAAAAGGGGACTAGGTATTACACCATGAGAGGAAATTCTCTCCTATGACACATTTCCTCCATTATCCTTATATGTGTGTGTTTTTTGATACGCTTGTCAACGCCCCCTCCCAACACTAAAAAAGAGGGTTTTGGTTGTCAAAAACACCTCTTTCTGGGGTATTTGTATAGTCAACTGCTATGCAGATGTCTGCGATATGTAGTACTTATTTAGATATGGCAAGCAACTATGCATATACGACATGTAAAATTTCCAGGGTTTTTTAATAACCGTTTCGAGATCAGGATTTTTTGTCAGCGGGAAAATCCGTTTGGAGACTTTTAATAATTTACTCTATTCCTTTTTTCTTCTGACGATGGGGTTTCTAAAGTTAGTTAACGAAATCATGGTTTACATGTTTGCTGAACACATATTCTTAAAATTAAGGTATAATAAAGTTTAAATAGTAAATGAAACCAATGTTTCCTTTAATTAAATCTGCACTTCTTTTTTTTTAGTTGGAACTTCTTCTTTCATCTTGGACCCTAGCCGGCCCATGATGCCTTTATTGATATATCAAAAGCAGTACATACAAAAGGTGATAGTCACAAATTAGCCGTTCGGGTATAATTGGGTTTAGTCGAAAATTCGGATTCGGCGAACCATTCGGAAAAAATCGGCAGGTATTCGGGAAAGATTCGGTAAGTGTTCGGGAAATGTTCGGGAAGGATTTCGAGCAAGAAATTAATATATGAGACGCTAGGTTTTAATTTTGTGAATTATTTGCTGTTTTTTGAATTATTCGTTGTTTTCTCACATAATTCGGGAATAATTCGCAAATTATTCGGCCCGTCGATTAAGTCGGCTGATAAAAAATTCACGAATAATTCACGAATTCGGCAAATAATTCACGAATTATATGACTATGACTGCTCCTTTTGCTTTGTACTGTGATACATGAAAGACAAATTAAAAAGCCACAAAAAAACAAAGCTCGTCTCAGAAAAATAGATCTGAAATCCATTGTTTCTTTTACTCTAGTCCATGGGCTGAGCTCAAAGACAAATTTAATTTGTATTTAAGTGCAATAAAGAGAGAATAAAGAAATGGGGGCAAACTAAACTTCCTGAAACTCCATTCTTTGTGGAATTTAGAAAAATGGGATTTCTAGTTGAAACCGTGGTTTAGAAAACTATATTTTGGTTGCTAAACACATTCTAATTTCATGGTTTTGAGTTTAGCTTCAAAAACCTATAGTACCGAGGTTTCAGAAACGCAAACCTATGGCTAGATGGCGCTGAGGCCTTACATTGGAATTGACATTGGATCCTCCCAAAGGTAAATTGTGTTTATGTAATCTACAATTGCTTATATTGGATGCGATCCTTCTCCGGAAATCAAACCAAAGAACTATTGCTATGAGGATTAAAGTTTTACCGAGCCACGCCCCTTTTGTTAGCTTATCCGTCCAAAGACAGAGAAGATGAAGCATACGTGTGTGCAACCATGCCTATAGGACCCTATTATTAAACGTTAAATAAATGTTTTTTTACCTTCACTATTTACCGTCAAAAAAACATATTGAGAAAGATATTTGCTATAAAAACATCGCATAAGAGGTCTGAAATATACTTTTTGGGGGAAAAAAATCAACATTGTATTTAATCTTATAAAATGAATATCGCACACTTTTATTTGATTACCACATGACCGAACTTTTGTTGCTTATAAAATAGAATGTATATTCTTAACAATAAATTTCACATCTTTAAACATAAGTGTAGTGCATACCTTTTCTAATATGTCATGATTCTGTACTCTCTCTTTATAATATTAAACAATATTTTAGAAATGAATCATTTTGAATGCCTGTTTTTCATGCCAATTTAATATAGTGTTGAACCAATTAAGTGTGTGGCATCTGTTAGTTTGTCCAAATTTGCATATGGTCGACGTCTAGAAGATTAATATGTCAACATCTCATGAACATGCATGGCTGCTGCCCAGCCAATTAAGTTCATATGCTTGATATATAAAATAATAATCCTTTGAAAATCAATGCAAAAAATCAGCAAGATTCAACGAAGGAAACTTCAGTTCATCTTAAGAAAGAAATATTTAAAACAGACTTTTATTACCTAACGTGCTTAACGCAACGCAAGACATACACTATAGACCCGTCCGTTCAAAAGAGCGGCAGTCGCCGCTCAACACGAGCACCGCTCTCCCGAACTGGGGAGCGGCCTGCGTTTCCCGCGGTGGGGAAGATAAGGAGGTCCATGTTTTTTCTAATTTAGTTGGCTGGGTATATTTTTTAATATGTTTTAATTCTTTATGAGTTTTCGATCATGGTTACAAAATCATAATCTAAGTATTCCAGATATTTAATAGTTACAAAATCATGGTTTCACAAGAGTTGGGTTGAAAGCCCAGGTTTCACCGCTCACCCAACTGACCCTGTATAAAACAAACATCTAAGATTCCCTCAACCCTCCCTATCTCCATCTCCATCTCCTCCGGTGAGCTCCGAACCTCCGTCGAGAAGCCGGTGGTCTCTTCTCTCCTCCGGCGATCCCCTCATCCAGCCCTCTCCCTCTCCCTCGCCCTCGATCTCCGTGATCCACCTCTCTCTCTCTCTCTCTCTCTCTGATCACTTAGATCTACAACTTCAAGAACAACTAGGTCTAAGATCCAAGCCTCTTTCTCCTTAAAGGTACCATTTTTTCCCGATTTGTTGTTGGTGATTATGCTGCAGATTTGTAAAAATCCTAATCTTGACAACGGGGTTTGTGTTTTTTATAGAAAAATTCTAAATTTTGGGCTAGTCTTTTTTGATTGCGGATGAAAAACCCCAGAACATGGGATTGGGGTTCGTATTTGAGAATCAATAAAGCCTAAAGTTTGGAGTTTGGGTTTTAGGCTTGAAAACCATGAAACAAATTTGTGAGTAGGAACTAAGATTTGATTGCAAATAAACTGAATTTTAGAACCGAGTTTTTATTCAATATGAAAAATAATCTAGAATTGCAACCTAATAAGTCTGTTCTGATACAAATAGCTGAACTTTCCATTAGAGATTTTGAGGTAAATGTTTAGCCAGCAGAGCCCTTAACCTATAGAGTACAAAACCCTTATGGCTTTCTTGAATCTATGTTCATTGCCACTTTGTTTCTATGTTCCAACTGTTGAGTTTTAGTTTGGTTAAGACAGAATTAAAAGCTTTGAGCCGTGTATGATATACTTTCCGAAAGGTGATATTGCCCCACTATGGGAGTACATCAGAAGGCAATCACCCCCAAGATACAACAAAGCCCTTGAAACTCTCTTAGAAGATAATGAGAAGAAAATGAAAAAACTGTGAAGAGAATGACTTAATTTATAGAGTTGAATAGACACAACTGTTTGGACGGTCGTGATTAGAGTTGAATAGACAGAACTGTTTGGACGGTTGTGACTGTTCAGACAACACAACTGTAGTGGACAGTTTTTCAGACAACCTTTGAATTTGAAATTCAAAAAAGGCAAACTCTGTTATTAAGTCAACCCAAGATGCCCCAAGTGCCCTATCAAAAACAATAATAAATAAATATCATAAGCCTGCTAGAAATTAGGCCCACTTGGCTCATAACCCATTTTGTTCAAGATATTACTTAAATATTAGGAATTATTATAAAGGTTTAGGCATTCGTCTCTCCATCCGATGCGGGATTATTTCCCACATACAAATGCTACCAATAGATTCAAACTACTAACAATCCCCCACTAGTTTGTATATATCGGCTGCAACCACATCTCTCTCGTGATAAATATTATGCATAAAAGAAAGGTATCTCTCGATTTAAACCTTCTATTAGTGTATATATATCAATCGTCTAACAAAGTTATTGGTGTCCGCAGATTAAACCAATAATTTTATTATTAGAATTTGAAATACAACACACACAATATTCATCTTATTTTCTAAGAGGTTTATAACTGTTTTTGCACTATTATGGCCATGTGCTACTCTTGGTCTTCATAAGCATTTACAAGAGAATACTTCATATCTCGTGTTGAAGCTACATCACTTCTATACTAATATAGATGGAGTTTCCTTTATTATATCTCTGTTGCTGTGGATATTTAAAAATTAAATAACTCCATTTAAAGCTTTCGCTCACCCTCTTTATCGTAACAGACATCACCAACAGACATCACCAGATACTTATTTATATAAGAATGAGACGTCTAGTGCAATACAGGCACATGACAGTAAGTTGTTATTACCCATTGAACTATTAAAATTAGTTTTTACTAATTAAAGTTGGGTTACCATTACTGGTGCCAAATTGTAAATGTTTAAGTCCCATTCCGATTGACGTATTCTTTACCAAATCTCTAGATAATGCCTTGGTAAAGGGATCTGCTAAATTCTTTGCAAATCTCATATAAACTATGGTAATTATTCAATTAGTAATTAATTCTCGAACATATTCATGCCTCAAGCTAATGTGTCTAGATTTATCATTATAAACATTATTATAAGCTCTAGACATAGTCGCCTCACTATCGCAATGTAAGGAAATAGATGGCATTGGTTGTGGCCACAACTCTATATCTAATAATAAATTTCTCAGCCATTCCGCTTCCTTGCCGGTAGCAGCCAAAGCGACAAATTCAGACTCCATTGTTGAATGTGTGATGCATGTTTGTTTCTTAGAGGCCCAACTAATAGCACCGCCTCTGATTGTAAATACCCAACCTGTTGTGGATTTATTATCACTTGCACTTGTGATCCAACTTGCATCCGAATAACCTTCTAGTACTGCAGGATAATTGGAATAAAATAGACCAAACTCTTTTGTTCTTTTTGGATACCCAAGAACTCTATTGATGGCCTTCCAATGATTAGTACTGGGTTTACTGGTGTATCGTGACAATTTGCATACTGGAAAAGCTATATCAGGCCTTGTACAATGCATCACATACATAAGGCTTCCAATAGCGCTAGCATATTCTAATTGTGCAATCACATTGTCACAATTCTCATTTAATTTCATACTCGGATCATACGGAGTAACATTTTCTTTAATATTAAGATGTTGGAATTTATTTAATAATTTCTCTATATAATGAGATTGGTTTAGCACAAACCCTTCACTATGTTTTTTCACCTTTATTCCTAAAATATTATCTACTTTATTCAAATCTTTCATTTTGAATACTGAAGTTAAATACTTTTTTGTTTCATTTATTCCAATCATGTTTGTACCAAATATCAACATGTCGTCTATATAGAGACATATAATTACTCCATAATTCTGATTGAATTTGGAATATATACATTAATCCGTACCATTATGCTTAAAACCATTTGATATTATTGTTTTATCAAATTTCTCATGCCATTGTTTAGGGGTCTGTTTTAAACCATATAACGACTTAGTTAATTTACAAACTTTGTTCTCATTTTCAGAAAGTATGAAACCTTCGGGTTGTTCCATGTATGCTTCCTCATTTAATTCGTCATTTAAAAAGGCTGTTTTTACATCTATTTGATGCATATATAAATTATATATTGAAGCCAAAGCTATAAGAATTCTAATGGATGTTATTCTAGCCACAGGTGCATAAGTATCAAAATAATCTATGCTCTCCTTTTGTGTGAATTCTTTAGCCACTAATCTTGCCTTGAAAGTTTGTATAGAGCTATATGTATTTTGTCTTCTTCTAAATACCCATTTACACTTTATAGGCTTAGATCCTTGAGGCAAGTCAACCAATATCCAAGTATTGTTAGACATTATTGAGTCCATTTCGTCATCAATAGCCTCTTTCCAAAACTCAGTATCTCTTGACGACATTACTTCACTAAATGTTTTAGGATTATTTTCTATATTAAGTAGAATAGGTAATTTGTTAAGCACTGTGGTTCTATTTTCTTCAACGAGAAAGACTATTGAACGCGAATCAATAAAATCAGGACTAAAAGATATTTCTTTCCTGATTCTTTGACTTTTCTTGGTTCAATATTTTCATTACTTTCTCTTCTTTTCTCATTGGTAATTTTCTAAGAAGTTGCTGTATTTTCCTTATCATACAAATTAGAATCAACATTGTCATGCATAAATTTATTTTCAAAAAACTCAACATGTATCGATTCAATTATGACATTTGATTTTAAATCTAGAAGTCGATATGCTTTAGAATTTTGTGTATATCCAACAAATATACTTCTAATACCTCTCGGCCCTAATTTAGATTTACATGGATCGGTCACTTTATAATATGCTATGCACGTCCACACTTTAATATAGTTTAAATTGTGTTTTCTACCATTCCAAATTTCATATGGGGAAACATGAGTTTTCTTGTATGGTATTCTATTATGAATATAACATGCTGTTAAAAGTGTCCTACACCAAAGATTAAAAGGTAATTTAGCATTTAAAAGCATAGCATTTCTCATTTCAACTAAAGTCCTATTTTTTCTTTCGGCTAATCCATTGTGTTGAGATGTATAAGGTGCAGTTCTTTGATGAATAATATCATGCATTTCGCAAAATTGAGAAAAAGAAACAGAAAAATATTCTCCCCCTCTATCACTTCTAAGGATTTTAATCCTTTTATCTTTCTGATTTTCTACAAATGACTTATACTTCTTAAATTTCTCAAATACTTCATCTTTTGTTCTCAATAAATATACATATGTAAAACGAGAATGATCATCAGTAAAAGTTATAAAATATCTTTTTTTCTCCTCTAGTTAATTGATCATTTAATTCACAAATATCAGAATGAACAAGTTCTAATAAATTAGTATCTCTTTCAATTTTAGGGAAATGTTTTCTAGTCATTTTTGCTTCTACACAAATCCCATATTTATCATTATGATCATTCTGACATGCAATATAACCTTGTTTAGACATATACTTTAAAGAGCGAAAATTTAAATGACATAATCTAGCATGCCACAAAGAAAAAGAATACTCAACAACATAAGCAAACACAATTTATTTCATTAATACTGAGTTTGAACATGCCATCACAGGAATATCCCTTTCCTACAAATATATCATTTTTCGATATTACAATTTTGTCAGACTCTAGAACAATTTTAAATCCCTTATTGCACAACAGATTTGCAGATACAAGATTTTTCCTTAAATCAGGAACATGAAATACATTAAGCAGAGTAAGTTTCTGTCCAGATGTAAACTTCAATTCAACACTTCCTTTACCGAGCACTTTGGCCGAAACGTGGTTTCCCATTAACATTTCTTCAGGTTCTTTCTGATCCGTGTAGGTTTTAAACATTGCTTTGTTATTGCATATATGGATGGTTGCGCCAGAATCCAGCCACCAATTTGCAGTTCTAGTAACTTCAGTCATATGCAATTGCGTAATCATGCCTATCTGCATGTCAGAAACCATATCAACAAGTTCTTTGACTTCATTTTCTATTAGATTTGCCTTGTTGCTATTTTCTGATCCGAAACCAAGTTTTTTCCCGGTATTTCTGAATTTGCAATCTTTAATATAGTGGCATTTCTTTCCACAGTTATATCAAGGCCATTTCTTCTTTGCAAAATTAGATTTCTTAAAATCATTTCCTTTCTTCTGGACTTTGAAATTGTTCTGAAATTTTCTATGACCATTTTCACTGACATGATTCACTTTAGAGTTAGATTTAGAACTAAGAAAAATCATGTCACGTGCACGGTTCTCTGTCTCAATTTGCAGATGAGTGAAATTGCTCTATGGTAAAATTTTCAGGAGAGTGCAGAATTTTCTTTCTGTATTCATTCCAAGTAGGAGGAAGTTGAGATAGAATCGCTCCAACTTGAAACGAATCAGGGACTTTAATTTCAAGTTCACTCAGTTTAAAGACGAGAATTTGTAATTCATGCATTTGATCCATGATTGGCATGTCATCAGTCATCTTAAATTCAAAATATTTAAGCGCTAGAAATTTATCCATACCTCTCTTCTCATTTTTGTACTTTGTTTCAAAGACACTCCAGATTTCTTTTGGTGTCTTCATATTTCTGTAAAGATCATACAGACGATCGGTGAGGGAATTGAGAATGTACCCACGACAAACTAGTGCATTTTCTTCACGCTTGTTTTTCTCTGTTCTGGCACTCTCGGCATCATTCGAAGTTGAGACTGAATCTGGAATTGGCGGAAAGTCTGGATCAAGCACGTAAAATTTTTTCAAGACGGTCAACAAGAACACCATCTTGTCTTTCCATCTAGTGTAATTGCTCTCATCGAATTGATCCAGTTTGATAACATCTTGGTTCTGGAAATGGATCTTGACCCTTGAATTTAATTCTGTCTCCATAGTATATCATCTTTCGATTGTTGAGTTTTAGTTTGGTTAAAACAAAATTAAAAGCTTTGAGCCGTGTATGATACACTTTCCGAAAGATGATATTGCCCCCACTATGGGAGTACAGCAGAAGGCAATTACCCCCAAGATACAACAAAGCCCTTGAAACTCTCTTAGAAGATAATGAGAAGAAGATGTAAAAACTGTGAAGAGAAAGACTTAATTTATAGAGTTGAATAGACAATTGTTTGGACGGTTGTGACTGTTCAGACAACAAAACTGCAGTAGACAGTTTTTCAGACAACCTCTGAATTTGAAATTCAAAAAAGGCAAACTCTGTTATTAAGTCAACCCAAGATGCCGCAAATGCCCTATCAAAGACAATAATAAATAAATATTATAAGTCTGCTAGAAATCAGGCCCACTTGGCTCATAACCCATTTTGTTTAAGATATTACTTAAATATTGGAAATTATTATAAAGGCTTAGGCATTCGTTTCTCCATCTGATGTGGGACTATTTCCCACATACAAATGCTACCATTAGATTCAAACTACTAAGATTTTAACTTGAAAACCATGAAACAAATTTGTGTGTAGGAACTAAGGTTTGATTGCAAATAAACTGAATTTTAGAGCTGAGTTTTTATTCAATACGAAAAATAATCTAGAATTGCAACCTAATAAGTCAGTTTTGATACAAATAGCTGAACTTTCCATTACAGATTTTGAGGCAAATGTTTAGCTAACAGAGCCCTTAACCTATAGAGTACAAAACCCTTATGGCTTTCTTGAATCTGTGTTCATTGCCACTTTGTTTCTATGTTCCAACTTGGTATGTAAGTCTCAGTTTCCTTTAAGAAGGCAAGAACTATGATGGTTAGCATCCGATTGCGGTCCGGTTGATATCTTATATCTTAAAATCGCTTCACATGTAATAAGTGTTTGTTTGTTTTGCTTCAGTTTAGTTGATTGTGATTTACTTTCATATCTTGTGACTGGCTCAAAAGTTTATATGTAACTTGCATGGCATTTATTGCTGTCTCATTTCATCGTGGTTGGGTTGAAGTAACTTTTATGTTCGAAATGCGCCATAATTATTTCATTAGCCCATAAAAAAAGCATTAATCAATTGAAATGTATCTTGGTCATCCCCACCCATTTGGGGACAGAGTTATAAGGACGGGTTGGGGACAGGCAAACCTTACGGGTTTGACTGTCCTCGAGCTTATTTTATAGCAGCGGCATTATGTGATTTCATCTCTCTTTGTAATTAGGGTTTTCTTCACTAATCGATAGAAGAAAATGAAGGTTACATGTTGATTGATAGAGATTTTCTGTGTTTAAGTTACCGCAATCATGACAGTGTCGCTTGGTAGTTAGCCGGTTGAGTACGGGTCGATCCACAGGGAGATGGAATCCTTTTCTTTATGTTTTAACGAGTTAAATCCAAAAGATTTTGGGTTTTGTTTTAAGATCTATGAATGAGAATAAGTTAATAAAAAGCTTGCTAGGGTTAGGATTAGGTTAGTTCGAGATAGGGACCTTCTCACATCTTTCAATACCTTAGTTATGAATATAGGTGTTAGGGTAATCGGCAACAACGGGGATTAGCACGATTAGGAGGAAACTTACAAGTCTAAGCTAGGCTTTCCATGCTTAGTTTCTTCCATTTGGTTCTTGTCCGTCCGTTCTTGGCTGTTAGTCCTAACCTCCGGTTAATTCAACCATAACCGGTCTAACTAGGGAATTACTGCTATCATGTAGGATAGGGTGCCGTAGTGAGCGGATTGAGGTTGAATTAAAGGGGGTCCTTATTTAAAATTATTGGGCAAAGAAAAGAGAGAGATTTCCTTCTCTCAAACCTTCCTTCTCCTACCCTAACAAGTAAGGAATTACTCACTCATTAAAAAATTTAAAATAAAGATCAAGATAAGAAATTGCAGATTAATTCTACCACTAGATTAACAATTAAAAAGTTTCAGGTATTTAAAATACGATAAAAAGAATGCGAGATAAATAAAAAAAAGACTTACTTTATTGATGACCTCTCAAAAACGCATTACAATGGAATTTAAATTTTTAGATCTAGAAATTAAAAAGAGAGAAAAATAAAGAGAGGCATCCTCCAAAAAGAGGCACCCTGAAAGAGGCACCCCTTCATTTGGCTTTGAACTTTCCTATTTATAGATAGGAAAAACCCTAGGTTTACATTCTGATCCATACATGAAATTACAAAACAACCCCAAAAACCGAGTCAAAGCACCAACACCCCACCGACATGTGCAGAGCACGGCCGCGGAACCTCGGCAGAAGAGCCTGTTTGGCCGCGGTTCCGCGGCCATTTGGTGGGTTCATGGGATCAATTCTTCAGGGTTTCTTCAAGTTACTTTTATCTTCTGTTTTCTTCACTTGGTCTCTCAGAATCTCTTCAATTCTCTTTCAGATATTCAACAGTGGACTTTTGCCTTGAGCTCCGCGTTTGAAGTCTTGGATCTTGTGCTGCCCTTGTGCTTTGTGCATTGAAATGCTCAATGATTTTCCATTTGTTTCTTGAACTGATAGGCGGCATTATACGGATAGTGTGCGGAAACCCGTATTTCTCTGTTTGTTGGTCGTAGTCCCACATTTGTTGTGACTTTTCATGAATTTCACTGTAAAGAGCTGAGAACCTGTAACATGTAACCTGGAACTATTTAGCAGTCATGGATCAAAAGTACCTACTAACATGCAATGTGACTAAGAATGGGCGATATAAAAATGCAAAAATCTGATATGAACAAATATCCCCAAACTTATCTTTTGCTCGTCCCGAGCAAAGCCAATTTTATTCTCAAAAATTCCTAACCTCACTTTCGCAGGGAACGCGATTACACTGAGCTCGTGCAACAGGCCGTTAAACCTCTAGGTGTCCCTAGTAGGAGGAGTGTTGTCTCCTGAGGGTTTTCAGCAGATACTACCCACAAAATCCGATCAATTTCAGTATTCTAGCAAGAAATTCTATTATCTTCAACTTAGAAACCATCAACCCGTATTTTTCACGCTTCCTTTTCATTCAACTTAAGATCATATACGTTTTGCCAGTTTATAAAGCTTTCAGCATCTCCTAAGTTTTCCTTCTAAGGTGCAATCTTAACTCAGGAATTTTTATCATCTCTACTGAAGATATAAGCCCTATCTTTTATTCCCATCTCTCCTCCAAACTCCAATTATATCCCCTACGTGTGTGTAATTATCACCCATACACTTGGAAATTCAATTCAAGCTATCATACTCTTGTCCATCTTCCAAAATACTTTTAGTTGGTGAATTTTAGATGAAATTGCTCACACATCCATCATGCGATCGTTAATACTTCTTGAGATACTAAACGACCGATTACAAAATGTGCTTGCGCATTAAGGCGTAATTCCTCGTCTTGCAATACCTAAGGTTTAGCAGTGACTCCCAAACCAGTTGGTCTAAGGCACTAGGTGATAAAGCACCCTCGCTATATTTTTTTTATTTATACTGCCTTAAGTAATTACAAAACAAGTGTTCATTTTTTTATATCTCTTTATTCACCACTTATACTTTTATTTTATTTTCCTTCATACTAAGGATTTTAGACAAGAGCATTTCAAGGTATTCTCTACTATCCCAAGTTTCAATATGCGTGTAAGCTCGTATAATATGGTATATATTTTCAGAATTTGGACTTAAGGTTCATAATTATTTTTCAGACTTATACTTCAAATAGAGATTTCAATACTCTTCCCTTATTTCGATTTAGCCAAAGAACTGAACTCAAAATCTGCCTATTTCTAAATAAATTACAAGGGCGTATATTTTCTACAGTTAAATTTTAAAAAAGGTTATTTTTAGGGTTTTTAATTTACCAAGTTTAAGATCTAGTTTTTCCTAACTAGTCAATCGTCATGTTGAACTTAAGTCAAATATAGGTCAAACTTGAACTTTTCAATTTTTATAATTTTTAAATTTTTTGATTTTTATGGATTTTAAAATAAGTATGCAAATGTAAAAAATATACACATGAATGCGAAGGAAAAAAGCTTACCGAGCACACCCCAAACTTAAACTTGACAATGCCCTCACTGTCAGGCTACACCAAGAGGGTCAAAATTGTCGGCACTCCCATGTTTTTTTTTTATTATTATTAACAGAAAAAGAAAACAAAATATATATACACAAAAAGGTCCTTCCCAAATTTAAGTGAAACAGTGTTTCCACTGTTGCCATCTGTTAAATCTCAGAAACCTGTAAACTTGGGAGAAAAAATTTATTAACGGGGACATGAAATATGATTGTGAAAATCTCCCCCAAACTTATTTTTGGCTCACCATTTTGAGTAAAAAAATTATTTTCAAGAGCCAAATTATACCCCCCAAAGTTGAGTTAAACAATGTTAAGCTTTTTAAAGTGGGGGGTTTCAAAGTTATTGGTCAATACCAAGCTTTGCAAAGACCAAAAGTCAACACCAACCATTCGAAGAATTTATCAGTGAAACGCACAGGTTGGTGGAAGAACATGTTGTATGCAGCCAGGAAGGAGTGAGGAAAAGATAAGTGGTGTAAAAGAAAAGGTTTACGTCTCGATTTGTAGAGACGAAACAATAACGGTGAACGGAAACAAGAATGTGGATGATTAGGAATGGGAAGAATGGTCACATTCTCATATGGGATAAGAAGAAATGGTGGTGGTTCGACTTCTTCAGGTGGAGGTTGATTAATCATAAAATCCGTGTCGTTTAGGAATGCGAGTTCGTTGGCGAAAATATCTTCGAAACTTTCATCGATGGTCCGATTGAACGTTTCAATGTCAATAAGTGTCGCGCCAGAATTCAACACACTTGATTTTTCAAAAATTACGGAGGTAGGAGACTCATAAGGCTCATCTTCCTTATTCTCAAAAGAGTCTAAATCAAGTTGTTTTTCTAGAATTATCGAACTCAAAATATCGGATTGTGATTCATTAACACTCGCTATCATTAAAGGAAGATTAGAAGAACCAGAGAAAGTGGGAGAAAGAAGTTGAATACGAACTTAAGAGTGGAGATGGAGTGTATAAATTAGCATAATTTGTAATGACCGATGTGTAAAAAGCGATTGTGCTAATCTATCAATATGACGAGAAATGGGGTCAAATCCCTCAAGATTCGTGAGAAAACATAGATACGCCGAACTTGGTAAACCAGACATAAAAAATGAAAGTGATACGGTTTCTTGCGCCGATCGGAACGATGGAAAGGATGAAGGGGAGTGATTTAGGAAGCGTAACAGCTAAAGGTTCAGGAGGGTGTACACAGTCAGTGGAAGGGACATGATGAATTGGAAAATCCGACTTATCAAGCAAAATTGGTTCATCCTCAATACTATCCTCAAAATTCCCCTCAAAAGTTATCTCATCCATGCATTTATCATCAAAATCCAGACGCATATGAAGTTCGGGAAAAACAGTTAATGGCTCGGGATGATGAATTGGAGAGAAACTCATCCAAATCCGTGGGTTCATCATCCAAAATATTCCCTGCGTCGATCTCCTCAATCAAGTAAAAATCAATTTTTTCAGACACCTCATCAAAAGCATGGATATTAATCAATTCAGATTCTAGAGTGGAAGTGTAGAGGTCAAAAGGGTTGGGATTGGTTTCACTTGACAGGGTCCCTTCACAATCGGGTAAATCAAACACTATAAAGTCGCACAACTCATTAAACATTCTATTTTCAACTGGTGAATCATTTGGAACACTTGATAGACATTCAAAACCGGAGTTGTGGGATTCAATTGGGGATGGGTAGGTTTGATTTGGAAGGGTGCACAGCTCACTCTCTCCACTCAAATTATCAATCTGTCCAACCGCCTCATCATACATTGGAAAATTTGGAGCTAGTTGGAAACTAGTTACGGGGTCAGTAGGTTGTATGAGGGCGGCCATGGACGCATTCAACGCCATCATCTGTTGGTATGACGCTACTTTAAAGTCTTCCAACAACTGTTCCAGACTAGACATGGGTTGTGAAGGAGTTTCAGTAAAAGATTCAAATTTGTTTGGATACTGAAAACTCCTAAATGGCTGTGTAGAAGCAATATCCAGGGAAGGTGTAAAAGTTGGATAGGATGGATAGGAATAGAATGGTTGGACAGGGTAAGATCAAAATACGGATAAGAAGGTGAATGGAATTGTTGATCCAAAAAATTCGCATTGGTGAAAGGAGTGAAAGTTCGGTTACGAGATTGTTCAATATGTTCAGCAATAGTTATGGGTTTCGGAGTTACAACATGACTCGAAAAAGGAGTGTCAACGTAAGAAGACGGTGAAGGTTAACATGGTTGATACAAGGTGGATTGCTGAGTCCAATTGTTTGTTCTAGACGCGTCTATTCGATCTTTTAAAGAGATTTTTGGCATGGAGGGATCGTTCGAAGTTCGATCAAAGCAGGAACCGTATAAAGAAATGTCTGGTTGTGGGTACCAAAGTTCGGCAAGAGTTTTGCGAGGTGGGGTACCCATGATGTAATAAGAGAAAGGAGAAGAAAAAGAATGTGGTTTTTTTTAAAAATATATATATATTTTTTAGAAATACGGGCTTTTTTTTAAAATTATTTTTAAAAAAAATTGTTTGTTTTTGGAGTTTTTAAATTTTTGAAAGTGTTTCATTTTTAGAAAGAGTTTTTGCAAGAATGTGTACGGACTTACGACACAATTTCAAACAATCACAGTTAAAACATGCACAATCATACCTAGAGCTATGGTCCTCAAAGTCCACTAGACTGCTCCCAACTGTTCCAAAATGACAAGTTGTGAGATATCCCTCAAATTGTCTCTTCACTGCCAATTGTGGCCAGGTAAGCACAAATGAAGAAAGGAGGGTTCCGCTCACGAATCACCATAAGACGGGCTTTTTAAAATTACCTTTCTCACTTGTCTAGCCTAGACACCACAAAGTCAAGTTTAGATAAACGATTGAATGCCCATAACCTTCCTCTGTTCTAATGAGCACGACAGCCCTTAGTTGGCTGAGTCTAGATATTTTTTAATTAACTCAAGGGTGATGCATATGCTTTTTAGTGATTTTTGGGTCTTAGGAAGGGTAATGAAATCCCCACCCAATCTTGATTGGTGTTATAGCCCCTTAAATTCCGTATTAATTATGCAAAGCAGTTAACACACCAAAAATCTAGAACACTTGCAAATTTTTTTTTATTTGGCAGCGCAAAGAATCCTGCACAAAAATAATTTATTGGATGGAAGAAAGAGAATCTGTGCAAAGAAACCTGCAGGAATTTTTTTTCAATGGAGTGCAGAGAAGAGGAGATGGGAAATGAGATACTCACATAGATTTTTGGGTTGCTGATGTCACCCTTTGACCGCGGTTCCGCGGTCAAACTGTCGATTATGCAGCGGTTCCGCGTCTGTTCAGACGTTTGACTGCTTCAAAATTGTTCCCTGTGCTGAGTTTGTTTTTCTCTTTTTGTCTAGATCTCCTGAATATTGATTTGTTCACTGAATTTGCCCCAGATCTGAAACAGAGTTTGCTCTAAGCCTGTACACTTGCACAAAAACCTTTCAAAAATAACAAGATGATTTTTTTAATTTTTTTTCCAATTTTTATAATTTTAAATTTTTTTTAATTAACCCGAAATTACACAAAGAAATAAACTACCGACTCCCCGGCTACGGCGCCATTTAATTGATAGAGATTTTCTGTGTTTAAGTTACCGCAATCAAGACGGTGTTGCTTGGTAGCTAGCCGGTTGAGTACGGGTCGATCCACAGGGAGATGGAATCTTTTTCTTTATGTTTTAACGGGTTAAATCCAAAAGATTTTGGGTTTTGTTTTAAGATCTATGAATGAGAATAAGTTGATAAAGAGCTTGCTAGGGTTAGGATTAGGTTAGTTCGAGATAGGAAACTTCTCACATCTTTCAATGTCTTAGTTATGAATATAGGTGTTAGGGTAATTGGCAACAACGGGGATTAGTACGACTAGAAGGAAACTTACAAGTCTAAGCTAGGCTTTCCATGCTTAGTTTCTTCCTTTTGCTCCTTGTCCGTCCGTTCTTGGCTCTTAGCCCTGACTTCCGGTTAATTCAACCACAACCGGTCTAACTAGAGAATCACCGCTATCATGTAGGATATGGTGCCGTAGTGAGCGGATTGAGGTTGAATTAAAGGGAGTCAAGAAAGGAGTGAGATATTTCTTTCTCCTACCCTAATAAGTAAGGAATTACTCACTCATTAAAAGATTTAAAATAAAGATCAAGATAAGAAATTGCAGATTAATTCTACCACTAGATTAACAATTAAAAAGTGCTGGTATTTAAAATACGATAAAAAGAATGCGAGATAAATAAAAAAAGACTTACTTTATTGATGACCTCTCAAAAACGCATTACAATGGAATTTAAATTTTTAGATCTAGAAATTAAAAAGAGGTATAAAAATAAAGAGAGTCATCCTCCAAAAAGAGGCACCCCTTCATTTGGCTTTGAACTCTCCTATTTATAAATAGGAAAAACCCTAGATTTACATTCTGATCCATACATGAAATTACAAAACAATCCCAAAAACCGAGTCAAAGCACCGACACCCGGCATGTGCAGAGCACGGCCGCGGAACAGCTGCAGAAGAGCCTGTTTGGCCGCGGTTCCGCGGCCATTTGGTGGGTTCATGGGCTCAATTCTTCAAGGTTTTTTCAAGTTGCTTTTATCTTCTGTTTTCTTCACTTGGTCTCTCAGAATCTCTTCAATTCTCTTCCAGATATTCAACAGTGGACTTTTGGCTTGAGCTTCGCGTTTGAAGTCTTGGATCTTGTGCTGCTTTTGTGCTTTGTGCATTGAAATGCTCAATGATTTTCCATTTGTTTCTTGAACTGATAGGCGGCATTATACGGATAGTGTGCGGAAACCTGTATTTCTCTATTTGTTGGTCGTAGTCCCACATTTGTTGTGACTTTTCATGAATTTCACTGTAAAGAGTCGAGAACCTGTAATCTGCAACTATTTAGCAGTCATGGATCAAAATTACCTACTTACATGCAATGTGACTAAGAATGGGCGATATAAAAATGCAAAAATCTGATATGAACACATGTCCTTGTGTTTTCTCTTTTAAGAGCAGAATAGATTTAGATAGATTAGAAAATTAATGGAAAGAAGAATTTCACATCATTCTTATTAATTGATGTTACCATAAATTAATCCTCTTTCACAAACATACTGCATACAAATTATAGGTTGTATAAAAGTAAAAACATTGAAATTTAGATTGTATATGTATAGAGAAATATCGAAACAGGATTATTGATTTTCATTAACATACATGCTTTTTAGTTTTACCTTTTCATTTTCTATTTTTTAAATAACTATTACTATAAATAATACGAGACAAATACGAGACAATGAAATAATGAAAATAAACATATATTCTCTTAAAATTTTATCTTGTATTCTCTTTTTACTAACTACCACTAATAATTCTTTTTTCACACCACTACCCTATTTTAACGAAACCAATACCAAAACCATGTGTAATACATAATTAATATACGGAAGTGGACTATAATAAATGGGTGTGAATATATTAAAAGGACTACCAAAAAACGGGTCTTTCATTTTCACTTTTAAGATACTTTAGATGATTGTTAGAATGTCTATGTAATAGGTGTTATTAGAGTATATTAGATGAGGACAATCATGTAATTGTTACCTCACTTTGGCTTAGTATAAAAAGGGATGGAGAGAGAACTAAACTCTCAACCCATTCCATTCCCCCAAATTTCTTCTACCGTCTCTCCTCTCCCACACCAAAACTCTGAATCCAAAATATATAATACTTTAATAATAATATCTGCTACAATTTTCTGACTTCCCTGAACATACTTTTGTATCAACTATAGGTCTTTATTTTGCCAAGATGGATATAACCAAAATGGACCGAGGGACTCTCACTCTATTAGGAACGGGATGCTGCGTGATGCTGTCTATGCATTTTACAGTACAGTTGCTATCGCAACACCTTTTCTATTGGAAAAATCCAAAGGAGCAAAAGGCGATAATAATCATCATCCTCATGGCTCCTTTGTACGCCATTGATTCCTTTGTTGGCCTGCTAGACATTCAGGGCAGCAAAGCCTTCTTCACATTCCTGGACTCTGTTAAGGAATGCTATGAAGCACTCGTAAGTTCCTAACGAGATATTTTCCTTTGCAAAATATTTTCTGACACAAATCCTTTATTCTTTTTTCTTTTGCAATGTGCAGGTGATTGCTAAGTTCTTGGCTCTGATGTATAGTTACTTGAATATCTCTCTGAGTAAGAACATAGTGCCTGATGAAATCAAAGGGAGGGAGATTCATAACTCATTTCCCATGACACTTTTCATGGTATGGTCTGAACCTTGATTCCTGAACCTACTAATCTATCATGCTTGTATATTTATTTTCTAACCCATGAAGAGACCTCACAGGTGCTACAATGCTCCAAAATTTCAGATTTTCTCTTTTGAAGTTTGGGACTGGGTTTGCATCGTTCTTTTTAGATAAAGATGATGTCACTTTTAATGTTTAGCTACATCTTAATGAACACCATATCTTTTTTCAGCCTATCATTTATTAGCTGCTACACGTTTCTTAGAAAATTGAATTATTTACTGACTCGAGCCTGTCACTAAGATGATTAAAGTTAATGTGAACTTTTGTGTATGCAGCCTCGCACTGTGCGGTTAGAGCATCATACATTGAAAGTTCTAAAGTGGTGGACATGGCAATTTGTAGTGATTCGGCCCATCTGCTCTATTCTGATGATTGCATGCCAAATCATCGGTTGGTATCCTAGCTGGCTCAGCTGGACTTTCACCATCATATTGAACATATCAGTTTCTATGGCATTGTATGCTTTGGTTGTCTTCTACCATGTGTTTGCAAAAGAGTTGGCACCACATAAGCCTTTATCCAAGTTCTTGTGCATCAAGGGAATTGTCTTCTTTTGCTTCTGGCAGGTATAATTTTGTCTTATTGCTATTTGTTTCAATGATGTAATTAAATTTTAGGTGTGAACTTCTTTTGTTTTTGTTTTTGTTTTTTTTTCTTCAGGGACTTGCGCTTGAGGTTTTGGCATCTGCTGGAATTATACAATCACATCATTTTTGGTTGGATGTGGAACAGATCCAAGAAGCTCTTCAGAACGTCCTTGTCATTGTGGAGATGGTTCTGTTTTCAGTCATCCAGCAATATGCGTACCATGTTGCTCCTTATAGTGGAGCCGACGAAGCCAAATTCACCAAAAAGAACAAGTGATTTCCCCCCTTCCACAACCTACAACTTGGTTCTTTATGAGATTGTGCACCCCTGTTGGGGGAATATATATAAAAAATTGTTCTAATAGTAGAGAAGTGAGGTACAATCATGGTTCGTATTTGTTTCACATGTGTAGTGAAATGCTCGAGATTGTTACATGCAATGGATTCCAACTGTTATTGTGAGCTTAGATTTTGTGTGCGCTATAAGGTTTAATATTTGCTATAGCTTTCATGCTGCACTAGGTTGGAGAGAAGATTGGCTATATGAATTCTTTTTCTTTATTCAGCTTAATAGAAATAATCTTGTTTTACTTTTGGTCTTGTAACTCTGATTTACTGCTTCAGTTCACGCCTGTAATTGGTTTTAAGACATGGTATGACCTGATTTGTCATATCGAATGGTGTGATATGTTCATATGCCATCTCCATCTTATTTTATCAGGATCTGTCAGTTACGGGATAACATGGAGATTTACACATTCATTATTTGAGCATTCTGTAGTTCAACAAGATCAGCCAATATGAAGCATGGTTCATAATACGTTCTACAGATAAAATCTCTTTTGCTTCTTGTTATGATATTTTAAGTATTTTGAATGTAATGATGCAAGTATAACATCTACTTGCAGTGCTTTTGACCAATTGTGGGATAAGGGATTTTCTCTGGTACGCCGGACAAGATATAATTCAAAGCAGTGTAAGGATTCTACTTATGCTGTTTGATTGTATCACCATTTTTCAATTTATAGAGTTGAACAAAACAAACATTTTCAGGCTTAATTTTATACTTGCATTTTTTCATCTTTATCCTGTTCCTATTGATCCTAATAAGTTGAAAACTGTGATCTATTGTCTGCTTGCATTAAAAAAATTGCTGCCAGTGGACTGATAATGTTGGTAGAGTTTCACATGGAAATGTGAGAATACTGGCATTAGAAACACTTAAATTAAATTTCAAAATATAGGTTTATCAGTGTATTAAGATTTGAATCAAGTAAACCCCTCGTCTTCTTTGTACTTCTCTAAAGACGAGGAAGATGAGGGGGTTACAGAATTCGAATCCTTTCTAGCTCTTTACATTGAGACAAAATTTCAGTGCAGGGCAACAAATTTGGAAGGGAATCAACTAAATTCTCTTCTGGAAGGTAAAAAACACCGGTACAAGGCTTCAATTTCTTTTCAGGTCCCCTGGACAAAGGTATTTTGATGCTAAGCGGTCATGGAGATTTTTACCTTCTAATTTAAATTCTATCGGCCTTGGGTTTCGACATGCCCAAGTATGCTCCGAGTTCATCATTTATGCCCAAATCTGAACATGCATGAGTCTTTATATTGTTCTAACTGCATACACGCTCCTAAACTGCGTATCGCTTCAGTTTGCTGAAAATCTTCAGTATATTTGGCTTAACGCCTCAATTTATGGGTCACATTTCCAGCATATCCATCAAGCTATTGGCTTATTAAATTGCTACCTTGTTGGAAGTCATGATGTGCCTTCAAACATTTGGTTAACATGTAATGTACTGTAAATGATTTTCTCAGGCAAAGCCTTCTCTACAGCGATTGTTGATACTGAACCTGAAATGAAGGACATTGAATGACTGCTATGATGCCCAAATTTTCACAGGTAAATTGATTTCTCAAGTTTTTACTATAAATACATGTATCCATGTTCTTACGCAGGTGTTCATTCCATGAACCAAAACTATGCTAAAAGGTTTACGGTGAATTAATTTTGATTGATTTCTATCCCTGAGTCAAAGCAACATCCGCATGAACTCGTATGATTGCATGAACTCTTATGATTAGATGCGGTTAAACTTATATTACATATGAATTGGAAAGTATTTAGTGAAATTTGTAACTGGGATGTAGCTATAGGTTTTGCGATATTCCTGCCCACCGGATTTTACCCATGAAAGATGCATACTGAAGCACAATAACTAAACAGCTGAATGTACAAGGTAATTAAAAACACAAGTTGCTAAGATCTTGTATGAATATCCCCAATTAGCCTAACTTCTCTTCACGCTTAATAGCTTACAATATGATCACAACCTTTTTTGTTATAATTTAATTATTCATTCATATATAATCATATTCCTATGATATAATCGTAATACTTAGGAAACCAATATCAAAGCGCTTGCTTTTATGTTATTCCCAATTTTCGTCGATCATCTGCTTGATCACCCAACTATTGTGTAAAGCTGATATTTAACGGATTGCATTTGCGGCGCAGTTGCATAAAACATACAAGCTGTGTTATTATAATTGCATTTTCTAAATTCTGGCTGTGAATTATTGATCTGCCACAGTTCACGACTGCCCATCATCATAATATCTTGGTTGGAGTTTTGCTTCATAAATGACCCATTTGGAGAGAAAGAATTAAATCGGATGATATATAAAATTGAGCCGAACTCAAGTTATAAATGAACGAGCAAGGGTGCTAATCTATAATTGTTTTGTGAGGAAAAAGAAATAGCATTAGAAAACTATCTCTACAACATATAACAATGAAAAGACCTAGATTTCGAAAAGAAGCCATTGCAACAAATCATTATCTACAATTTTTCATTTCCTGTAAGAAAAGAATAATTATCTGTATTTTAAATAAGATTCTAAGAATTAACTTCTGTTGATGATGTTGAAAATAGTATTGTGCTTGGTGTTGATGTGCTGTATTAGAGTGGTAGGTGGAACAGTTCTTCTCAAATTTATTCCATAATTTTCTCTTTCAAGATTCAGTATTGCAACCAACGACAAAAGAAGAAAACAGGGACTCGTATATGTAAATATATAAATAATTTCAACTTACAGTTCCATAAGCCTGGTTTTATTCATAACTAAAAATTCTGATCGACCCCCAACTTTAAAATCTTTTGCTGTTTTTTTCTCATTACTTAGATTTTACTGGAAAAAAGAAAAATTTCATGATATTTTTGTGCTATGTCATGTAAAATATTGAAAAATCGAAAAAATAAAAAAATTTAGAGTTAAAAGGGTATTGCAAAATTAAAAATAGAAAAACCAAAGAAAACAGAAAATTTTGACATTTTTGAAAAAATCGTTATTTTCATGTGTTAAATAGCATGGAAAATATTAAAATTTAAAGAAAATGCAAAATTTAATATTTTAAAGAATTTTTTGATTTTTATTTATAGCATGCATAATATAAAAACTGAAGAAAACTCGAAATTTTGAGATTTTTTTTTGAAAATTTTGAGAATTTTGTGCTATAACATGTACAATATAGAAAAACAGAAGAAACATAAAATATTAAGGGTCAAAATTTCACGATTTTCGTGTGTTAAACAAACAGAAAATATTTTAAAACTGAAGAAAATAGAAAATTCTTGATATTTTAAAAGATTTTGCAATTTCTGTATGCTATGACAAGTAAAATATTGAAATCAAAGAAAATAAATAATTTTTAGGCTTATTGAAATTTCGCGATTTTCGTGTGTTACGGCATGCAAAATATTGAAAATTAAGACACAAAATTTTAGGATTTCAAAAATTTCTGCGTTCTTTTCTTCTTTTACTTCACATAGCCTTTTGTCTTTTTGATACCCAGAAGTCTAAAAATATGAGCAAATAAAATATTGGAAAACGGAAGATAATAGAAAATTATGTGTATTTCTGAAAATTTCATGATTTTTGTCTGTTGCAAACAAAATGGTGAAAATCCAAAGAAAATAGAAATTTTTTGATTTTTGAAAATATTGCAATTTTCATGCTTTATATGGCAAACAAAATAATAAAAAGTCAAAAAAAATTTAAAGTTTGAGATTTTTGAAAAGTTCATGATTTAGCATACAAAAAATTGTAAGACCGAAGAAAGAAATTTTTTAAAGTTTTTTTAAAATTTAGCGATTTTCGTGTGCTATAAGAAACAAATATTGAAAAACAAAAAGAACATATAAAATTTTGATATTTTGAGATTTCTTGAAAATTTTATGATTTAACATGTAAAATATTGAAAAGTTGAATAAAATAGACAATATTTAGATTTCTGAAAATTTTTCAAGTTTTTGTGCTATGTCATGCCATTTATTTGAAGGAAAGAGAGAAAAATTATTTTTCAAAAAAATCATGATTTTCATGCACATACAAAGTATTGAAAATTTGAATCAAACAGAAAATTTAGGGATTTTTTAAAATATTGTAATTTTCGTGTGGTTATCAAAATATTGAAAAACTGAAGAGCACGGAAATTATAAGATTTTTGAAAATTTTGCGATTTTCATATGCTATATACAAAATATTGAAAATCAGAGAAAAACAAATTCTTTTCAGAATTTTTGAAAATTTCGCGATTTTGAATGTTATAACAAGTAAATTATTAAAAACGGAAGAAAGCAGAAAAGTTTAAATTTTTTGTGGCATCGTGCAAAATATTATAAATTTAAAGAAAACAATTAATTAGGGGATTTATGCAAATTTTATGATTGTCATGTGCTATATATATATATATATATATATATATATATATATATATATATAGAGAGAGAGAGAGAGAGAGAGAGAGAGAGAGAGAATAATGGAGGAAAGCGGTCCTAGAAGGCTTTTTGCGTTGGGTGGCGGCAAAAAGTACGTCCTTCACCATTTTATTCAACGATCGGCGCCTTCCAACTTGATCTCCATCCTCGAATTTGTCGATAAATCAAATTTCATATGATTACAAAACCATTTCACCGTTGATTTAGTATAACGACTCTGAAATCCCTGTACAAATGTAATTTGTTCAAATGTATAGAAATGATATTTTAGCATGGCTAGGAGTTATAAGTTAATTTTGTTCAATAAAAGTAAGAAATTCTTTATAGCTCACTGGTTAATACTCTTTACTGCCGTGCCATAACTTGCGTGTTTGAATCCCATCAGTCTCAATTCTTTTTAATATTTTTCTTTTTAATTTTTCGGAAGCCCCAGAGTTACACGTGCAATACAAGGAGAATCGAAAAGCTTCAGAAAAATCGAACGGGATAAATGAGGAGTTAACACATAATAACACACATGACATAAATCTCGAGACACCTGGCCCCTATCCAACCGCTCAAATCCTCCATTTGGTTGTTGCCCCTACCCCAGGGATGAGCAACTCATTCTTTTCACCTAACCCGGACTACCAACGCTTCACCTTTCTCCAAATCGCTCATGTAAGTTGATGTTGCACACTCCACAGGATTTGTAGAGAGGCGGAATTAACAAAAAATAATTTATTGCAAGCAATATCGACTAAACTTCCAAGATCGACCATAAGCCCTACCTAGCAAATCTAACAAAGGTTCTAATCTACTATGAAGTGATTTATATTTTTGTGTTCAAGTCCTTCGGGTCTTCTTATCTTCTTCTTATGCTCCTAGTTTGTACGGATCGTGCTTGGTTATCGGCCTCCTCGTATCGAAGAAGATCTACCCGAGAGTTTATGGTTCAAGCTCTAACCTCTAGAATGAGGTAACTAAAGTACCTAGTTTGCTAATCTAAATAGCTTAGGAGATGTAGAGAATGTTTATTGGATTAATTTGTCTCAATAACCTTAGGTTTCTCAACTCATAAGAGTGTTTAGGGTTTGAGGAGGAAGAAGAGAGCAAAGAAGGTAAGAGAGTGTCTAGTGAAGAATGGGTTGAAGAATGGGTTGAAGAATGAGTTGAAGAATGGCTAAGTGTGATAATATCAAGCATATCATTTACATTAAAAATAATGTAGCATGCTTCAATAGTTATCCAAATGGGTGAGTCATCTAATATAGCCATACTTCAACCATGCTTAAAAAACACCTCATACCTCCATCTCATTATCCATTTAAACAAAATGGATTTATCACAAATGAGGTGTATTCTTCTAGAAGCACTCGTGTGAAAATACAAGAATACCCCTCACCGTATATACACACCCGTATTCGTACTACGAATACCAAAAGATGAAAATAATCCAATATTATAATATTAGAATGCGGCTTAATTCTAAGCCCGCTAGTATTATCCGTCCGATCAAAAATACGTGTAGCCAGTACACGTATATGATCGAAACCCTGCACGTAAAACCATACAGCCTCTACATCACTTCGCCTAAACCAGGAAAACCCTCTGTGTGGGACTCTAAAGACTCGACAGTATGCTGGCAGTGGGTTTAGCTACAAGCACGTCAGTGGCACTAGTTGTACGTAATGGCTACCCAGATACCTGTCGAAAAGATGGCCGACGATCAAACTCGTCCGAACTTCTACTGAGCCTGTCCGTGACAATCTCCGTACAGTCCGATTTGTTCGTCTGAGAGTATCGCATGCCGGGTCTAGGGGGTGGAAAACGTCAGACCCCTAATAACCTGACAAGTCGTGTTAATATGGCTCAAGACCATCCGAGAATCTACTGATCTAACTATCAGTAATTCTCAATCCGTCTTGGCCAGGGACTTATGGTGTTGGCCAATTGAATACAGCGCGACATCGACTTCCTATACCGGAAGAGACAAATCCCCAACAATTCCTCGCTGCCTCTATGCGGCTCGTTACTGTGCCCAACTAAAACCTATTTGCACGACTCAGTAGAGCCGTGGTAGGGTAATAATCAAAGCACAGTGGGAACTCACATGAGACAAATGACGACCTCAGGTCGACATACTATCTGTGCTCATGTCACCTGAGAACTGCTATCTGACGATAGGTATAATACCATCTAGCCAGTTCTCGGCGAGTCCGTCCAGTGTACTCACTGTTACGCATCGCTTCCCAGTAAACGGAGAAGTAGACGTGACGGGCCGCAACGTATTTATTCAGAAATAAACATGTTAAGCGTAAATAAGCAATATAAATGAATACACAAGAATAACAAGAGATGTAATAATAAACAACAACTTTTATTAACATTCTTTCTTTACATTACATCTGATTTGAAAAGGAAATGTACAATGATAAAAGCAATGCCTAAACAGTGACATATAAATGAAAAGGAAATAAGTACAAGTAGTCTAGAAGTCTGGCTCCTCTGTGAACTGATCCAAGTCCTCCTGGTTGGGCTCAGTCTCCTGAGAGTCGGGTCCTCCTGACGAGCATTTCAAAGAAAGAAAAAAATAGGAATGTCGTCAGCGAACTAGCGCTCGGTAAGTCTCAAAAGAAAGAATAGAACAGAACAAGTAGATAAGAAAGAACTGATAATTTATACAGGTATATGTTTATTAAACTAACGTAGTTATTTGTAGCTTGGTACAGAAGGTGTCTGTGTATATGAGAGGAGTCCAACTTTCTCTGTGGACTAAGGTAACCCGGTAGTACAAAGCCCCGTCAAGACCCACGGGACAACGACACGGATGTTCATATATGTGTCTTTTAGTGACCATCTCGTTCCACTTCTAATACATTCCGTACCAGTCTGTCCCGTAATGTATATTGTATAGATTGTAGTTATCAGACTTGTCGAGACCATGGATATAAGTTGTTTATGTAAACGGTTCAGAATGTATCAAGTAGTCATGTAGTCAAGTCATAACCATAGTTTGTTCAAGTCAAGTCATGTTTGCATGTTGATATTATTCTGGTATTCAGATTCAGGTTCAAGTAGTCAGGTTTGGTATATTGGATTCATGTTAGAATTAGATTCAGATTGATTTGGACTCAGACTTGAGTCAGACACTTAGAACTAATTTGGATCTTGAATTAGGTTTAGGAGTTATCGGTAACTGCTGCACATGGACGGCAGGATTTATGTCTTTTTCCAAGACAATTACTACTGATAACCCCATTTTAGTTTTCTACCTTAAATAGACAAGCACCCACTTTCTCCGGCTTCCTGAGGCTCAAGAGAATTGATCCCTCTTAAACCTATATTTACTAAGGTCCTTAATGTAATTTTATATAACTCGAGAGGATTTTATGAAAAATATTTTATATACTTTCAAAATAAATCTCGAGTATTTATTTATATTATTTAGGGTTTCTATGGATGCTGTAATACCCAGTCCCTTCGTATACCAATATCCGTATTTTTGTTACCCTAAAATTTATTTATTTTATAATTATTATTTTTAGTATTTTAACATCCCTTTTCCCTTTCGTATTTTCTTCCCTCTTATTAGCCGAGCCACTTCCCTATATCTATTTTCGATTTTTAATTTATTTCCTTTAAACCCAAACCCTATTTCACCTTATTTTTATTTCCCATTTTCTAAGCCCGTTTCCCTTTTAATCCAACCCAGCCCAACAAACTAATTTGATTAAATTAAATTTTACTAAACCTTAGCCCAGCCCCTGCTCCTAACCCAAGCCCAAACTTTATTTCTTTAATCCCTAGTCGGCCCAACTTCCACCTCAGACCAACACTTATTTCCCAAATTATTTAACCTCCCCTGGCCCAAGCCCAGACTCCCGAGCCCGCCTTCACTAACCGACCCGACCCATTCATAACTTCTCCTTCCCCACTCGCTCTCTCCATTCCCGCCGCTTTTCCAGCGCGTTCCCCCACGTCGCCGCCTGCTTCGCCAATGCCCCGCTCTTCGTGCCCACGACGCGCGCACTCCCCTCAGACCCGCTCCCCCAACGGCTCACTCCTCTCTCCCTCACACTCTTGACCTTAAATTCCTCCCTCTCCCTCTCTCCACCAAAACCCCCTCACTCGAGTCCCTGCACTCCACTCCCCTCGACGACGACGACTACACCCCACCGAGCTCAATCCCCTCGCCCAACCTCGTCACCACCACCTCCTCGCCATCATCATCACCTTCACCACCTCCTCTCTTCTCCATCCCCGACATCCCTGTAGCAACCCCGAGAACCCACGACAAACCCCGACCCAAGAACCTCCACCTTCATCGCCGTTAAGCCTCGCCTGAGAACTCATCACTTCGCCGTCGACATCACCATCACCCCGCCTCACCATCCTCACCACCCACGACAACCTCTAGAACCCCAACGACCAATTCAAGAAACCTCACCGTTACCCTCGACGGAGACCTCGTCGTCGTCACCTCTTCATCTGTCTCTCTCCCTCTCTTCTTCTCGATCTCTGTCTCTCTCTCTGCCTTTCTCTCTCCCTCTCTCTCTCAATCTCTGCCTCTCTCTCTCTTTAAATCTCTCTCTAAAAATTTCTCTCTCTTTATCAGCATCTCTACCTCCCCCGCATCAAAACAAGGAACAATTTGGAGCAGTGAAAAAAAGGAGGGCACGGAGAGTAACTGGAGTGAGTACAATTGTCTGATTCCAAAAGGCCGAACCGGTGCTATTCCCGTGACGCGATCGTGCTGCTGCCGCTGCCGGACCCTCGTCGACACGTCTCCAGGCAAGTTTAATACTTGCTTCATGCTACTTGTGATATTACATTTCAATCACCTTTAATTCCCGCTTATACTTTTCGTGTAAAATTGTTATAAGTTATGTGTCCGATATACGATCCCAATAAAAACCTCCAATTAATTTGACGGAACTCATTTGCATAGTCTGGCCCATATGGCAGTGAATCTTGTGTAGAAATTTCACTGGAAAATATGACTGTTAATGACTAAAACGAACACCCCCAAATACACCCGTGAAAACTGGGAATTTCCCACACCTGAAAATTGTTAAAATCACAATAAATTATGTACATATTGAAATGATGCGTTCGAGGTCTCAAATCGAAGCCGACTCGACGACCTGTAACCCTATGCAAGTTTCTAATGGTTTCTGTACTGAAATTGTGACGATAATTGGTTCGGAGAGCAGCTCTGGTTTTTGGTTTCTGCCCCGTAATGTTTACTACCTTGTTTCCTGGACTCGTATGTTGCGAAACCCTGCATGTTATTGAAGATCAATCTGTTATCAAATAACGCAAATGATTTCACCCTGTTTCATCGTCGTTTACTATTTAAAATGCAATTTAAAAGATCGGGACGTACAGCAGTCCCAAATAGAACCAGAACTGATACCCTAATGTTGAATAGTGCATAACTCCTTACGTACAGACGCGATTGAGAATCCGTCTATTGCGTTGAAAACCCTAAATTTCATTCAACTGTAGCGTCGCTAAATTCTGGTCCCAACTGTTATTAAAATGCGTTGCGAAACGGACTTTCGATTCTGAAACCGGATTTCCAGCAGTGAACGCTTAAAATGAAATGGCCATATCTAGTGATCCTGAAACCCGATTGACGTGAAACTAAATTTGATGGATAGATAATCAAATATACTACTTATCCCCTGTTCATTGTTTTACTAAATTTGGCATGTATGATTTATGATAAATTATGCAAGTGGTATGATACCGACATATGACATCTTAATCATGCCTTACATACTGTTTTCTCATCACATCATATATATATGTCATTGCATTGGTAACCTAGTGATCATGTGCATTACCCGGTGTTAGGTATTAGTGGTGATTGTGGCAAGTACGTTAGTGTTCGTGCATGAATGGATAAGTGAAAGTGACACGTACTTGTACACAATCGGTGAACCCTATTGATATTTTGCATTGTCGACGTCTGTGGGGCGCGTATAAGTGTGACTATAAGTGGTATGAGACACTTATGGAAGCACTTGTATGAGTGTCACAGGTAAGGCACCAGACACTGCCCATTTATCTTGGGTATCAGTCGGGACGTGCTTGATGGAGATCCTGTCTCCAGTTCTCGCGCAGACTTGTCATGGACTGACCGGTATTTGAGATTATGGTTGGCGTTTGATGTAGACCACGGGATGTGGGGTAGTTTGAGTGTGAGTTCAACAGAATTTCGGGAGTCCCATGCTGGCATATATATATGGAGATATATGGAGATTTACAGGGTACATGATTATTACCGTGAGTTATATTTTGGGCCCATGGTCCCTTGCCCTTGGGTCCTACCCTTGGGTGGAGGACACTCACGAGTGGTTGACTCTCACACTTGGACTGACGATAGGCTTAGTGACCTGTACAGTGAGACTTAGAGACTGATAGGGATAGTGACATTGACATGCATTACTTACTGTATTGACACACCTGACATACTATTTTACTGCTTTACTGTTCACCTGCTCTTTTAGACACCCGCATTGGCTACTTCATGTTCATATCCCTACTATCTTGATTTACTGTTATATATCTATTATCACTGTACGAGTTACCACTTGAACCTATGTATATATTGCTATCGTGTCGCTCTGACAACCTGAGTATGCATGCTCAGAATGAGAAGTGGATCTAGCTTGGACCAGGACCAGACGGACATCGCGAACATCTTGATTAGTTATCCAGAGCTTTACCCTTTTGATCTCCATCAGGTTAGTTCCTTGTATCTGTTTGTTTCAGTTACTGTATTTCTCATTACCTGTGCGTTGTTTACTGATTACTACGTAAAGTTAGAAGCCGAAGTGTGACTACGGAGAGATATTACCTCGACCGTAGGAGCATGGCTGGCCTTATCAACCCCTCGTATTCCGTATTTTGGGAAGCGGGGCGTGACATATGCAAATTTTAAAGAGTAAGGTATATTAGTGAATAGTAATTTAGCTTGAATAGTTCATTGTATTTTAGTGTAGCTTGAATAGTTTATTAAGTAGAAAATCTCGTCTTTCTTAAAAATCGTATTAAAATTCTTTCGAGATCGTATACTCCGTGAGGAGGTCTGCATCTCGCTCTACTAGCCCGAGAATATGCGATAATCCGCACTATCCAATACCGGGTTCTCCAAAATGGGTTGTAGAGGCATAATCGCAAAGAATTTGATAACACCATTTAAAGAAAGCAGAATTTTTATAGTTCAAGTTATTTTGATGAAAAGTCATATTTTGCCACAAAAGTTATGTCTCAAGAGAATCGTGCTATGTTAATATGTGTGTATGTAAGAGATAGGTCACCACCCCGTGAAGTTTTCTAAAGGTATGCTAAGCAAAATGTTTAAAAGATAACGTATATAAACTTCATGGTATTTAAAAGTAAAAGCTTAATTAAAGTCAATTAACATGGAGTTTTAGAGTGAAAGTTGTTTCTAAACCTTTATAATAGTGTTAAAAATATTGTGTAAAAGTTTATTGAACAATATATAAATGAAAAGTGAGATTATAGAGTTTAGAAGATTTACATCGGTAATAACTCCACTTATCGATATTTTGTTTTGAAAAGAGAATTTAGCGAAGAGAGGAAGGAAATAGAAGGAACTTACAAGCTAGGAGGAGAGAGGAGAAGTAGAGGAAGATGTCGTATCCTTCATGACGTCGTGGGGTTGTCAGAATCGCTTCTAATTCTCGCCGGAATTTGACCTTGAGCTAACTCTACTTGTACTCTTCTTGGACTTGAGATTTTTGATAATTTTGACTAGAGATTTCAGAATGAGGAGGGGATAGGGTATGGGGTTGTATTTATAGGATGAAATTAGGGTTTTGAAATTGAAAAAATGAATTATTATGCATTAAAAATGAGATTAAAGATAAATTTTAATTCTCTTTTAAAGGGCAGAGAAAACAAACAGAATATGGGTAATAGGGTAGGCCAAGGGTTTTGTGGGAAAGACACGGGCCTCATCCCCTACGGGTAGCCCTGCGTCGCTGGCCCAATGCATGATCTCGCCGGCCATGTGGAGGAAGAGTGCCGGTGGATTTGGGCCACGTGTCCTATCTGGTTCACATGTTTAATTTTCTGTCTTTGTATTTCTTATATGCAGAGCATGTGCAAACTTTTGGGCTTCCAAAAAGTTTAAAAGAAAAAATTCAGAAAAATAATATGTGGCTAATAGGATTCGAACACAGGGGCTACGTCACAGCAGTGCAGGGCTTTACCAGTGAGCTACAAGTTGTTTCTTGCTGTTCTTAAACAAATATAACTTTTAAATTGTACTCAGGCTTGCGAACTCCTTTCTCTATTTTAAGAAGAAAATTTTGTACAGAAAATTCAGGGTCATTACACTCACCCCTAATGAGCACCTGTATACAATTTTAAGTGTATCACACCAATGGCTGCGGGACCAACCGCCGCCCCTCGTCAGGGTTTAGAAATGTATACACTAGTCTACTCTGGAGTATCGATGCCCAATCTCGATACTCTCACGACTAGGGACATTTAAGGATGTGCTTATCGACTACCTAGCTCCCACAAGTATGATTGCCATCATAACGCTGGTAGTCAAACAAGGATCCTAAGGGCTTTATCAACATGTATAAGCGATACGAAATAACAAGTAAAACATATCGCATGTTAACATAAAGGCAAACCAAATAGCATACTATCATATTGAGTAAGATTGTCCTGTACATACATATCCCCAGTATCCTATATAATGAAGGCTTCTAGGGTATACATATCCAACAATCTCTCACTTGCACTAAGGCTTGTTATTGGCGTATTGAGTACCCAACGTCTGCACTAGAGCCAATTGCTGGCGTACCGCATACCCAACATCTTGAACAGTCTCTCGAACTGGACTTGAGGGATGGCCTTGGTGAATAGATCTACCGTGTTGTCCTTTGTATCTACTCTCCGCACTTCGATCTCCCGGCGATCCACGATTTCCCTGATCAGGTGATACCGCCTCAAGATATGTCTTGATTTATGATGGGATCGTGGTTCCTTTGCCAAAATCATGGCTCCATTGTTATTGCAATACAAAGGTGTTGGATCAACAATGGATGGAACGACATGAAGTTCAGAAATGAACTTTCTCATCCAGACTGCCTCTTTTGCGGCATTGTTAGCAGCGATATACTCAGCTTCCATCGTCGAGTCTGCTACGGTATCCTGTTTGGAGCTCTTGCAACATACCGCCCTTCCGTTGAGGGTAAACACATAACCCGAGACGGATTTAGAGTCATCCTTGTCACTTTGGAAGCCAGAGTCGGTAAAAATCTCGATCTGGAGGTCCCTATTACCATACACCAAGAACATCTCCTTAGTTCTTCTCAGGTACTTAAAAATGTTCTTTACTCCTATCCAATGTTTCTCATTTCGGTTGGACTGATACCTACTTACGACGCTGAGTGCGTAAGCTACATCGGGTCTGGTACACAACATCACATACATTATCGACCCCACCGCCGAAGCATAGGGTACAATACTCATGCGAGCCCTCTCCTCATCAGTCTTGGGAGACATCTTTTTGGAGAGGGTGATTCCGTGACAAGCGGGTAAATTACCACGCTTGGAATCTTCCATACTAAAGCTCTTTAGTACGGTGCCTATGTACCTTGACTGTAAAAGTCCCAATATTCTTTTAGATCTGTCACGATAGATCTTAATCCCCAGAATGTACGAGGCATCACCTAGGTCTTTCAGAGAGAATTTATGTGATAATAACAGCTTGGCCGATTGTAGTATATGAATATCATTTCCTATCAGGAGAATGTCATCTACGTATAAAACGAGAAATACCACAGTTCTCCCTACAATCTTCTTATAAATATAAGGTTCATCTGCATTTTTGATAAAGTCGAATTCCTTGACCGTATCATCAAAACAGATGTTCCAACTCCGCGATACTTGGTTTAATCCATAAATGGATTTAAGCAACTTGCACACCTTTCCGCTGCTCTCACTGTCTATTAAACTCTCCGGTTGATCCATGTAAACGCACCCTTCTAAACTTCCATTTAGAAAAACGGTTTTAACATCCATTTTCTAGATGTCATAGTCATAAAAGGCAGCAATAGCAAGTAGGATCCGAATGGATTTAAGCATAGCAACTGGTGAAAAAGTTTCGTCATAGTCCAATTCTGGTCTTTGACGAAAACCTTTAGCAACAAATCTATCTTTGTAGGTTTCTACCTGTCCATCTATACCAATCTTCTTTTTGAAGATCCATTTGCATCCTACGGGTTTTATCCCAGGAGGAGCAACATCCAAAGTCCATACTTTATTGGTGCACATGGATTCTATCTCGGATCGCATAGTATCCAGCCACTTCACCGAGTCTCTACAAGTGATGGCTTGCTGAAAACTAATCGGCTCATCATCATCAATGATGCAATCCTCTCGATCCCCGTCTACAAGAAAACCGTAGTATCTCTCGGACGGAAGAGACAGCCTTCTAGATTTGCGGAGTGGCGTAGGTACGTCCGGTTCCATTAAAATCTCAGGTTCTACTAAGTCTTCAGTAATAGTTTGTGGTTCTAGAATTTCTTTCAACTCTATTGCTCTCCTACTAACTTCTTTTTAAGAAATTGAGTTTTCATAAAGCGGGCATGACGAGAAACAAAGACCTTTTGTTCCTCAGCGTAATAGAAATAATACCCTCTAGAGTTCTTGGGGTATCCCATAAACTTACACAATACTGAACGTGTCTTGAGCTTGTCCTGATGAACCTTTTTGAAAAAAGCAGGACAACCACATAACTTAAGATACTTAAGACAAGGTTTCTTCCCACTCCACATTTCATATGGAGTGGTAGGCACAGATTTAGTTGGAACCTTATTCAATAGGTATGCAGCAGATTCTAGTGTATAACCCCAGAAGGATGGTGACAACTCAGCATTACTTATCATGGAACGTACCATATCAAGCAGGATGTGATTTCGTCTTTCTGATACACCGTTGTATTGTGGTGTGTATGGAGGAGTAAGCTGAAAGAGAATTCCATTCTCTTTTAGATATTCCAAGAACTCGGCACTTAAGTATTCACCATCCCGATCAGATCGGAGCATCTTGATACTTTTACCGGTTTGCTTTTTCACTTCGTTCTTATACTTCTGGAATTTCTCAAAGACCTCCCTGCTTCACCCGTGCACCCATTCAGCTCCCCTATACTCCATTTTCTTGTTTGATTTCTTTGATTTTAACCAGAGACTTTTCAGTTCCCCATTAACACCATTTTTAAATACCTTTTAATTCAATTATGTAATTCACACACCATCATTTCATCCCTATAAATACCACCCCATTCTCTAGCTCTTCCTTATTCTGAAAATTTCTCAAAAATTTCTCTAAATTTCTAAGCTCAAGAATGGGGTTAATGCCAGTCAAGTGAATTTAGTGATCCAAGTTCACTTCGTTGAAGACCGGAGCCATTTCCGATGCTACCGCGATGCCGCGAAGTCTTCCCCTTTCTCCCTTACTCTTTCTCAACACTACAAAACCCGTAAGTCCCTATTTCTCTCTTTCATTTCGACTCAAACCGTCTTCTAAAAATCATATCGACAAAGTAAAGTTAATCTTAAAAATCATTTAAAAAAAATATTTTTATCATTTTTGATAGGTCAATACAGCGCACAAATACTATAATATCACTTCACAATATTATTCACATTTTAACATTTTGATGTAATTAAAATTTCATATGAAATAAACATAAAACGAACTTTTTCACATAAGTACCATGGACTTTAAAAGTAACTTTTATCTATATCTAGAAATATAAACCTCTAGAAAACTCATGGGATAATGACCTACCCCATCACATACACCATGGCTAAATAGCACGGTATGCTAGGTTACAAGTTTAGCCAAAATGAAACAATTACATTAAAATACCATTACTTTTATAAAAAGTGTTTTTATCGATATTTTAAATCCTTTACAATTGCGATGTTCCCTTATAAAAAAATAAATAAATGATGAACTAAAAAACGATGGAAAAATTCCCCAAAAGGAGCATCATGTGCCCACACGTGATGCGTCTTGGAGCAAAAATTATAAGCATTACGCTTAATAAATAAGGCTGAAGTTGAGCCTCACGTGTCATACGTGAGCATCTATATACAAAGTATATAGGCGCCTTCATAAAACAAATAAAACAGATAACAGGCCAGAAGGCTCATCACGTGCCAATACGTGATGCTCTTCTCTGGGACTGCTGCATATAAGCAAACCGTCCTAGTGCCATTGGGTCACGTGCTACACGTGAGGATTCCTAATACTTTCTGAGCCGATAGAATTAGATTCTAAATAAGAGGTGTCAGAACCCTATTTGGGAAAATATTTTCCTAATCTTTCTAAACAAGAAAGATTGTGCTCTGTAAATCAGAGCACCGTTGGATTAAAAATCCAATGGTGATTAAAAAATCACCAAGCTACATAATAAGCTCTGTATGGGAAAATATTTTCCCAATCTTTCTAAACCAGAAAGATTGTGCTCTGTAAATCAGAGCACCGTTGGATTAAAGATCCAACGGTGATTAAAAATCACCAAGATACAGAATAAGCTCTGTATGGGAAAATATTTCCCAATCTTGTTAAAAACAACAAAAATGTCTTCTGTAAAATAGAAGTCTTTAGATCAAAGATCCAACGGTGGATAAAATCCCCGAATTAATCAAAAATCTCTCAATGAGAGATTTCCTTAACAAAGATCAACAAACTTGTCTCTGCTATATAAAGGACTCGAGACTGAAGTGAGAGATAGATACAGAGAGAGAGAGGAGACCCCCCCGATAAGATTGGAGAAAACAAAAAGAAGAAGAGTTATCTTTAGAGAAAAAGAAACCCTAGGTGAGGAAAAGACTCGGAGATCATTTTATCTCCTTTTACAAGAGTTTAACTCTTCCAAAAAAGAACTTAGTTCTTCTTCTGGTTAAGGTCTGCAGAAGCAGATCTCCCCATAAGTTGAGAATTTAATTCTCACCGGGGAGATTCTGTTATGCAATCCTAAAACTTAGAGGAAAGAATTAAGTTCGAAGAATTTAATTCTTCCAAAGATATATGAATTTAATTCCTCTGATAAAACTAGGGTTTAACCCTACACAAGAATTTAATTCTTATAAAACGAAGGACTTGAAATTCTCAAGACTAAGATCAAGAGCCCCATGCATATTAGCGTTTAACGCTATAACGACAGATCACGTGTTCCCACGTGAGCACCTCTGAGGAACAAAAATGAACAACTGAGATTGAGTCACGTGATCCCACGTGACCTCCAATATTGCTTAGTACTTAGAAAAGAATAGGAAGATAAATTCAAAGGAGGCAGTGCCTAACTTAGTGGCGCCTCATGTGTCTATACATGATGGTTGCAAGACTTATGTATTTAACACTTACATGTATAGAACGAGAGAATAAGCCCAAAGAAACAGTGCCCAATATTCAGGTGCCTCACCTGCCACACGTGAGCGCTTCAAGTTTCAGTGTTTAACACTGCTTAAGAACCTCATGTGGGAGCACGTGAGCACCAAACATTTAGCAGTGTTTAACACTGTGAGAGGCCAACCTTAGCCCAAATCAGCCAAATCTTTCAAGACCATGTAGGGTGTTTTTCGTCACCCTATTGAGATGGGAACATGCGCGTGCTTGTCAGGCGCATTACAGATTCCCCCTGCCTAGGGTAGGCTGGGGTTTATTGATTGTGGGGATCCGAATCTACGGCAGCCGCGGACTAAGCTGCCGTTAATTACCCCTTGCTTTTGGAGCGAGAGAACCTCCGATTGACGGGTCAAACAGGTCATGCGAACTTAATGGGCAGTGTGTGTGTGTGTTGTGTTTTAAAGGGGTTTTGGATATATCGGGGGCCCCGCAGAGTTTTCACGGAGGTCCTGCTACCCGGATAGTGGGCTGGGGGTCAAGGAGGCTAGCAGCCCCCTTGCGGGGTGCGGGGCAGCGTCCCGTTAGAAATTTTTTCTAACGGGTGAGGTATTTTTAGTGTGGAGTACAAGTAAAATGAGGGGAAAATGGGCGTCCAAAGGACGCGTGAGCGCCAACGCTTGGGTGCTTTGGTTAGCGCTAGGCGCTTGGACGTTCGGACGCTAGCGCTTTGGGTGCTAGCGCCTCACGTGCCCGGTATGTGGGCGCTCGGACGCTAGCGCCTCACGTGGAGCTAGCGCTTTGGGCGCTAGCGCTTTGGCCGCTCGGGTGCTAGCGAAAGGAAGGGGTTTTTCCCCCCAGAAATAGGAATCAAACTCCAAAAAGAGGATTTTGAGTGGAGTTAAACTCCAAAAGATCTGGATTAGGAGTTAAACTCTTTTGAGAATTTGGGTCTCGGAGTTGAACTCTCTAAAAATCTTCAGAGATTCTTCTCTCTTAAGCCTGGGATCTTCTCTTGACTGGGATTTTGTCCAAAGTTGGATTTTTGGAGATGGGTCTCCTTCTTCCTCCTCTTGATCGGCTGAATCTTGGAGAAAAGGGGGTGAGACTTAAAAGTATCCCCTTTTTGAGATCTAATGGAAGATCTGAACTCCCCTTTGTGGGTTTTGTGGTGAAAAAATATTTAGTTTTTGAAAAGGAAGAGTAAAACTCTTGATTTAATTCAAAGGAAAGGAGAAGGTTTAGAACCTTAAGAAAGGAGAAGAAGGAGGCACAAACCTTAGAGTTTTAGAGAAATAAAATGTTTCTCCTTTATTCATCATCATGTTGCCTTATATAGGCTTATATATTTACATATAGCCCCTTGGTCTTTACAAAATGGTATTTTGCCCATCCCATGTCTCATGTGCTATTTCTTTTTGCACATAAGCCATGAGCTTTACAAAAATTTGGCTTTATGCCCATTCAGGCATAAAAAACTACATTAAAATTATTTATTACATGATTTTTATTTTGGCATGGGGGGGCGCTTCATGTTTGGACTCGACCTGGGCATGGGCCCACTTGATCTGGGCTTGGGCCCACTTGGCTTGGGGTTGACCTTGA
This sequence comes from Agapanthus africanus, assembly GCA_030015575.1. NCBI lineage: Eukaryota > Viridiplantae > Streptophyta > Magnoliopsida > Asparagales > Amaryllidaceae > Agapanthus > Agapanthus africanus. Next base: position 41,196,104 of record CM057350.1, on the reverse strand, counting down.
CTTTGACTTGGTCAACCGGGGTGCAATTTTCGACCCCAACAGACCAAAAACCTTTTGACCATCAATCAACCGAGCCTTCCTATACTCAGGTTCCCCCCAAATCGATCTTGGTCCCAGAGATGGCCAATGATCTCCTGACACATGGCATCTAAAAATAATGTTCGTTCCACCATGATCTCTCTCTTCAATCTGGAGTTCGGTTCAAAGGTATATCTCTCCACACCTCTGATATATGTCATTGTAATTCTTCAACGATGTCAGAGAGGTGGAGGGTCCCGATAACCAACAGCTCTTGGATGCACTCTCAAACCTATGAGCATATCCCAATGGACCGTAATGTCCTTAAACTAGCCTATGGACCGTAATGTCCTTAAACTAGCTATGGACCATAACGTCCTTAAACTAAAACGATAGAACCCAAATGCTCTTTCGTTGGATCCAAAATGATCCCGAACCCCCGTTAAGTAGATCTTAGTCCAATATCGGATTAACGTATCCTTAACAAATATTTAAGTTGATCTTAATCTCAAACAAGGTTAACGATCCTTAAATCAAACCAAACCCAAATCTAAGAAAATACGGATTTGGACTAATCCACGCCCTACGAGCGATAACACAAATTAGTCTCCGTATACAATCTACGGGCAACCAAAAATAAAACAAACACACACGACACGAAGTGACCTTCTGGAGCAAGAGAAAGTGGTTATCGCTACGCGGTAACGTAATTAACTGTAGGGGCTTGCGTCTGCAGGGAAGAGCGTCCCCACAATCAAAACCCCCTCACAACGAGGGGGAATCTGACGAACTCTGCTACAACGGCCGCATCTGTTTAAACCTTCGATACATGGAGCCATAAATTAACTTGGTATCTTCGGAGAGGTAGACAGATAAAACCAAATAGCATCTGCCCCCAAATTCAGGCAAGACGATCCTACGTGGTTCCGTCTCCTGTTTTCGGCGATAAACATGCACCTTTACAAACCTTTTAGGGGAACCTATTTATGGATGGTGCGGGTTATCGCACGTCCTTAAAATAGTAGAGTGAGATATAGAACCCCTCACGGAGAATTCGGTCTCGAAAGGGAATAAAATACGGTTTAAAGAAATACTACTTTTTAAAACAAATTAAACTTTGGAAAATTTATATAAAATTATGAATCCGTATTTTCAATGAAAACAAATTGAAAAAATATATTTTTAAATGAAAGATTAAAATTTTAATAAAATACCCTAAAGTTTCCAAAAGTGCAGTTTTCATAAAAATACCATAAACTTTTAAAAGCTAGGTTTTTATCACTAAAATACCACCTAAACTAAAATAAATTTCTATAAAACTCTTAATATTATAAATCACCTTCGAGATTTATTTTAAACAATATTAAAACATTTTTTCATAAAACCCCATCGAGAAATGCAAACAATGTAACCAAATAAGAATAAATCTTTAAGAACTCTAGATTAATATAGGTTTAAGTAGTATCATTTCTCTTGAGTCTCAGGGAGCCGTAAAAAGTGAGTGCTTACTTATCTAGGTTAGATAACACTATAAATTAACGGAGTTATCAATGACAATCGTCTTGGAAATAGACACAAATCCTGACGTCCATGTGCAGCGGTTGTCCGATTATTCCTGAACTTAAGATCTTCAAGTTAAATCTAGTAATATGAGATGTCTATAATTCGAATACAAATTCGAACCTAAATTTGAACTCAAACTCGAACTCGAACCCAAACTTGAACGTTAACTCGAACTCATTCTACTCGAACTAACTTGACTTGACTTAGGATTGTAATTGACATGACTCGCATTTTACTTGACTTACCGACTACATTATTCACTTTTTCAATCTATGGTTCAATCAGGACATGTTATAACAAACCGAGCAATCAACTAAGGATATCTAACAGTTATAATATATTATGCTCGGGGTGTATGGGATAGTTTCAGGTGTGAATCCAACGGAACTTCAGGAGTCCCGTATTAACTTCTCGAATTCTATTTACTCGAATCTCAGTCGGGTTGACTCCTCCACAGTTTGGAGTCTCTATGCTAGCACATGAAATTGACCCGTGTTTCCTTACTCCTGGGGCCCCACTCTTGAGCTCATGAATACTTATACGGTTGCGTTGATACTCACACTTGGAATTTAACGTTAATATAGTGATCATATAGAGACTTATAGTACATATACTCATGTTCATTTATATATACTCTTACTTGACATATACATTACTTCATTCTATACTTATCACTTATCACTTTTTACCTTATCTTTGGGACTTATCGAGCGTTAGTTCGCTGACAGGCATTCCACCCACCTTTGTTTTCTTAGAATGTTCATCAGATACTGTGGAGACGGAGGAGGTGGACACAACAGAGGAGGATCACGACCAGATTGCGGCTCGGGCATAGACTAGTTATCATTTTCTTTCAGTTTATGTATACCACCTGTTTAGGCATTTCGGTTATTGTATTTACTTTTCGTTTGAACTCTTGTATCTGTAAATATTTCAAGTTTGAATATAAATAAAAATGTTTGTTGAAAAATTTTACAGTCTCCATTTATTCTTGTTTTGTGTATTATTGTTTCAATACGTTTAGTATATTTATTTAGGAAATGATCTTCTCTGAATAAATATGTCGCGGGCTTGCCGTCATCGTTTCTGTCTATTGGGAAGCGGGGCGTGACATTTAGCAATGTAAAAAGTTATATTGTCGGTAAACCGTTAATTTTGCACCCACTAAATTAATGATGAAAAGGTGTTGGAATCACATGAAATTTGGTGTATCGACATGTTTGACGATGAAGATCAAAATAGCCGATGCTGATCGTCGAATAAAATGGTGGAGGAAGTGATTTGTGCCACCACCTAACGCAAAAAGCCTCCTAAAGCCTCTTTCATATATATATATATATATATATATATAACATTGAAAATCGAAGAAAAAAATTTGAGATTTTAAAAAATTTAATGAGTTACGTATGATTTATATAACCTGCATAAAATTGAAAAAATGAAGATTTTTTTGAGATTTTTGAAAATTATACAATTTTTGCATATTATATTATAAAAAATATTGAAAAACTGACGAAAAAAATATTTTACTCATAAAATTTCATGATTTTCTTGTGTTAGCAAGTAAAATATTTGAAAACCGAAAAAACATAAATTTTGAGATTTTAAAAATTTCGGTATATTTGTGTGTTATAGCGTGTAAAACGTTGAAAATTTTAAGGAAACAAATTTTTGATATTTTTGTACATTTCGTGATTCTCGTATGCTATAACAAGCATAACATTGAAAAGCATAAAAAATTTGAGATTTTTAAAATTTTCGCGATTTTCAAAATTTTCGCGATTTCCGTATGTTATATAACAAGAAAAAAATTGAAAAGCTGAAATAAAAAACAAAAGTATTTGCAAGTTAATCATTTATATATTCTATATATAAAGTTCATATATATGAGATATTCCAACCTATAAATCATATAACAATAAACGTATAAAATCAATATAATTTTTCTTGACTTTGGATTTCGTAAGCGTGCATTGCACGGAAGCCCTTGCTAATCTTTTAGAAAAGCATAAAGCCCTGTTTGGGAATGGAGTTAATTTTTTCAAACTGCTGATGATGCTCGATATCGGTGATCTCCCAGATCGTGACACGTGGCAGACGACGTGTCCCGAAGCTTGCAAGAAAGAACTAAGGACGGTACGTCAGAAGAATACCCTGGGTCTGCGACCCATGGACGTGGCCGACCTTCTGTGACTGTCCACACCACTCCTATGCCCGTCTTACAAACAACTGTTGGCTCGCCTCTGAGCCCCTGCACAATTGGCCTCCTTGGCCCTCTCAGCTCGCCTCTGGGCTATTGCAGAACCAAGATACCTCGGCCTCCCGCTTGTCCCCGAGCCTCCCGCCGAGCTCATGTTCCTCGGTCTCACCGACCGACCCGCAGCACTGATCACAGGCACCTTCGCCACGGCTCCGCGAATCTCTCCATGCACGAGATATCCGACGCCCACGATCCCGCGTTCCACGTCATCACGATCCCCCATTAACGAGCCTGTCTCGTCATTAATGCGGGATCCCGCTTATCGCGCTGGCGTGACGCCAGGGGCGTAACGGCCAGCGTGATTCTCGCGCCCGCCTGCCCATTACTGCCGCTATATAAACCCCTCTTTAAGACGGTTCAAGTAAGTCATTCTTTCCTCACTAGGCCGTTACTCTGCTCAAATATCCGGTCTAACTTGATCGTCGGAGGGTCCTCGGTGGCACAACCACCCCGGGACTTTCTTGCAGGTAGCTCGGCCTAAACAGCTCAAACCCATTGAGATCCACACGCTTCAGGAGGCCACCTCCAACTCAATCTCAGCCGTCCATCGTCGCCAACAGCAGATCTACGGAAGGTAACTGTTTACCCCAATCAGAGCAAAGCTCTGTTCAAATTCCAAGGTGGGAAAAGAAGCAATGTTTCTGTTTTCCTCCAATCAGAGCAAAGCTCTGTCTTGAAAATTAAAGTGAGAATTAAAGGTAAAATAAATGAAGCAACGCTTCAGATCCCCTGCGCTGCGCGCAGAGCGCCACGTGTCAAAATCAGACACGTTAGCGCAGGGAGCACAGCGCCCAAGGTAGCGCACCCAATCGGAGCAAGGCTCTGTTGAAAATTCAAAGTTTAATTAATTGAAGCAACGTTTCAGCTGGCCTGCGCTCTGCGCTGCATGCCACGTGGCAGCGCAGATGCGCAAGCGCAGTTGCGCTGCGCTGTGCGCTGCGCGACACGTGGCAGCGCAGATGCGCAAGCGCAGTTGCGTGTGCGCTGCGCGACACGTGTCAGCGTAGTTGCGCAAGCGCAGTTGCGCTGCGCTGTGCGCTGCTTGACACGTGTCACGCGCTGGGGCATTTGCGCTAAACAGAATTAAGATTTTAAAGAAATCTTTCTGTTCTTGTTAAAACAAGAAGATTTTCTTCTGTAAAACAGAAGCCCTTGGATCAAAGATCCAACGGTGGGGAAAATTCCCCAAATCACTCAGAGAAAGATCTCGTTAACAAATTCAACAAACTTATGGGCACTATATAAAGACCCCTAGACCTCAAATCAAAGGGAGGAACATTCTTTGAGAAATTAAAACAGAAAGAACTCTGAGAAAATTCCAAAAAAAAAAAGAAAGGTAAAAGACCTTTTAGATAGAAGAATTTCTTCTGATAGATCATTGATCAAAAAACAAGATCAATGATCTTTAATAAAAAACAAAATAAAAACAGTGCTTTGCACTTTTTATGAACCTCTGGTTCCTAAAATAAGAAAAAGCTTGTTTTTCTTTGATCTAAATTGGATCAAGAAATCAAATAGTGCTTTGCACTTCTTTTATGAACCATTGGTTCTGGAATCTAAAAGATTCTCAAGATAATAGTGCTCTGCACTTGCAAATCTGCACTGTTGCGCTTTTGGGTTGGCGCAAGCCACCAGAGAGCGCCACGTGTCAGCATCTGAACCATTTGCGCTATGCGCTTTTGAAATAGAGCCTTGCTCTTTGAAATTGGCGCAACTCACTAGAGCGCGACACGTGTCAGCAGCGCAAGCGCAGCGCATTGGCGCAGCGCACTGCGCTTGCGTGACACGTGTCAACACCACAAGCGCTTGCGCTCTCTGATTGGCGTAAAGCGCCTGACAAATGCTATGCATTTCCTAAAGGGTTAGGCCCAAATCAAAAAGACCTAGTAGGCCTAATTAAATTGCAAAGCAATAAATGGGCAGAGCCCAAGTAAAATTGATGCTCTGCATCATTCATAAATGAGCAGAGCCCAAAATAAATTGATGCTCTGCATCCTTTATGGGCAGAGCCCAAGCAAAAAAATAAAAACAAATAAAAGTGTTGAACTTTTTTCAACTGGACTTAGCCCAATCATGGCCGTAAGTCCTCAAATTAAATTGACTGAGCATAGCTGCTCTCTTAAAAAACAATTTACATCCGGTCCGAGGGTACATCTCCTAACTCCTCTGACACCTATCGTTGTAATCCTTCAACGACGTCAGAGAGGTGACGGGTCCCGACGACCACACATCAACACGGACTGCGGGGTCCTTAAACTCGTGGACCGAGACGTCCTTAAACTAATATTGGACCGCAATGTCCTTAAACTACCTATGGACCACTACGTCCCTAAACTGGAACAATAGAGCTCCCAAATGCTCTTTTGTCGGATCTAAACGATCCCGTTTAAGTTGATCTTAGCCTCAAATATGACTAACGTATCCTTAAACATTCAAACAGACTTTAGTCCCAAATTGGACTATAAGACCCCCAATCAACTTTGGTTCAAGGGTACATCTCCGAACTCCTCTGACACATGTTGTTGTAATCCTTCAACGTCGTCAGAGAGGTGACGGGTCCCGACGGCCATATATTAAATGGACCACTACGTCCTTAAACTGGAAATGGATCTAGACGATCCCGTTAAGTTGATCTTAGTCTCAAATCAGACTAACGTATCCTTAACGAACGTTTAAGTTGATCTTAGTCTCAAATGCGGCTAACGTATCCTTAAACTAAAAACACCAAACCCAAATCTAAGTAAATACGGATTTGGACTAATCCACGTCCTACGGACGACGGCATTACTCAGTCTCCGTATACAATCCACGGGCAACCACAAACAAAACAAACACCCACGACACGAAGTGAAATTCTGGAGAAGGAGAAAGTTGTTACCGCGATGCGGTAGCGTAATTAACTGCAGGGGCTTGCGCCTGCAGGGAAGAGCGTCCCCACAATCAAAAACCCCTCAAACGAGGGGGAATCTGACGAAGTCCGCTACATCGGCCGCATCCGTCTAAACCTCCGATACACGGTGTCATAAATCAACTTGGCATCTTCGGAGAGGTAGACGGATAAAACCATATAGCATCTGCCCTGAATCTCAGGCAAGATGTCCTCACGTCGTCGCCGCCGTCTTTCGGAGGGGAACAGTAACATCTGAACGTGATCCGACATCCGTCAGCCGCCGCCGTCTGTGGGAAGCTCATGATTCTACTCAACAAAGTTCATCTTCCGATCTCAACTCAATGGCGAGCGATCACTGCGACGATCCAAGCATTAGCCGCCGCCTCCCCCACAATGGAGGCGCGGACGAATCTCCTTCCCCGAACGCCATCAATACCCTAGCCGCCCGGATAGATCGACTCGCGTCCGTCGTAGATACGCTCGTCCGTATCCAAATGGCAGGACAAGATCCCCAGGTCGCCGCTCCTCCACCTCGGGACCGGGACCCCTACAGAGGGAGAGAAGACTTTGCTCGCGTTGGCACTGCCGACCATCGCCTCGCTACCTCCCACGGTCGCAGATCTCCCTGGCCAACATATTCTATGACCTGCTGGGCGCCTCACGGTTCAACACCGAGGTCCGACGCCAGAGCGCTTCGCCCCGAGCCCCATCGCACCCCTGTCCCTCTCGAGGAGGTGTCGGTCAACTCGCCTGCGCCCAGGCATGACCAACGCCCCCTCCCTCGATGGGGTTGCGCGGACGAGACTCGTCACGGCAGCTCGAAGACCACCTCGCCAGGGGACCCAAAGAACCTCATCGAAAGGAATCGGGGCCATCAAAAATCATGGTCACGTCGGCAGGGGGAGGGGTACGTTGAGTACCTACGGGACCCAGCACCCCACGCCGGCCGTGGAGATCAACAGCCGTCTGAGGAAGAAGGCCAGGGAGACCGAGCCGATCATTTTTGATGACGGGGACCTCCATGGCATATCCCTGCCCCACAATGACCCTCTGGTGATTACGGCTCGGGTCTACCAATACGAGGTGCATAGGATACTGGTCGAATCGGGAAGCTCGGCGGACATTCTCTTCTACGACTGCTTTCTGCGCATGGGGCTCACTCCGGCAGACCTAAGGCCGACCTCCCACGTCCTTTCAGGATTCACCAACCACTCCATTCTGGCGAAATGGGTAATCACTTTGCAGTTTAACGTCGGGGAGGCCGGCCGTACGCGAACAGTGCCTGTGGAATTCATCGTAGCAAGAATCCCATCGGCCTACAACATCCTCCTCGGCCGCCCAACGCTGAACTCCCTCCGGGCCCAGATACCGATCTACCACCTGGCGATGAAGTTCCCTCTCGACTAGGGCGGGATAGGTCGGGTCTATGGAGACCAGCGAATTGCAAAGGTTTGCTTCACCGCAACATCTTCGTCTGAGCGGCCAATCGACGATGTCGAGGGCGAAGGTGACATCAGGGGTTCTCCAGACACTCGAGACGAGCAAAAAGAGGTCCGAGGGACCCCGGTGGAGCCTCTGACAGAGGTCCCCTTCGTAGAAGGGGACGACGAAAAATCGTTCAGATCGGGTCGCTTCTGACAGGAACTCAGCGAGATGACCTGGTCCTTTTCCTCAGAAACAACTCCAACGTGTTCGCCTGGGCGCCTGCTGACATGCCTGGGATCGACATCAAAATCATATCTCATAAGCTCAGGGTAGATCCTACGGCCCGACCCGTCAAGCAGAAAAAGCGAAGTTTCGCCCCTGTCAAACAGAAGGCTATCGAGGACGAAGTAGATCGGCTCCTCGCCGCCAAATTCATTCGGAATGTTCCCTATTTGGAGTGGCTGGCGAACATAGTTCTGATTAAAAAATCCAGCGGGAAGTGGCGTATGTGCATCGACTTCACCGACCTCAACAAGGCCTGCCCCAAAGACAACTATCCCCTCCCTCGGATAGATCAGCTCGTCGACAGCTCGGTAGGCCATGAGCTATTGAGCTTCATGGATTCCTTTTCCGGCTACAATCAGATCCGTTTGAATCCGGCAGACGAAGATCTCACCGCATTCACAACGGACCGGGAGGTATACTGCTACAAGATGATGCCCTTCGGCCTCAAAAACGCTGGAGCTACGTACCAACGATTGGTCAACCTCATGTTCAAGCCGCAGATCGGCAGGAACATGGAAGTTTACGTCGACGATATGCTCATCAAATCAGTGTCGTCGGTCGACCACGCCAAGGATTTGGGCGAGGCCTTCGAAGTGCTCCGCAAGTTCAAGATGAAAATGAACCCCGCCAAGTGTGCGTTCAGGGTCACCGGGGGAAAGTTCCTTGGTTTCATGGTCACTCACCGCGGAATCGAGGCTAACCCAGAGAAAATCGACGCTATCCTCAATATGGCCGCGCCCAAGAGTAACGTCGAGATCATGCGACTGACGGGGCGGGTAGCCGCTCTGAGCCGTTTCATGTCGAGCTCTGGGGAGAAGTGCCTCTCGTTCTTCAAGGCTCTAAGGAAGATCCCGAGGTTCGAGTGGTCAGAGGAGTGCCAGATTGTCTTCGACCAATTAAAGAGGCACCTTGCGACACCACCGCTGCTCACCCGACCAGTTGAAGGAGATGCGCTATCACTGTATCTGTCGATATCTGTTCATAACAGAATACTGCATTTTATACCGCCCATTCTTATGCTCGTGTGTTTATAGGTAGGTGCTTTTAATCCGTGTTTGTTACATATTTATAGAGTACAGGTTTCCAGTACAAATATTGCAATTCAAGACAAAATCTCCACAGTTACGTCCAAATACAGAACATCTGTCACAGCAGATAAAAGCCGGGTTCCGGTCATCCATATCCGTCTCGTGCCAAGTACCAGTTCCAGAGACAAGACATATGACAATGGTCATTCGTGTCTGGGACAAGCACAGAGCACGAGAGGGGCTGCACAAGAATCAATGGGTGCGCGGAGCTCGAGGGAGATAAATTCAAATGTGTTGAAAAATGAAGCCATCATTGTTGACTATTGGAACCTGAACCAATCATGGAAGAATATTGAAAATCTGTACATGTTTAACAGTATAATACAGCAAACCAGGGATCCCCACAAAAGATGAAGACCCAATTCCCCTATACGGCCGCGGAACCGCGGCCTAAGCAGGCTTAGGCCGCGGAACCGCGGCCGTTTGGTCTCCGTGTTTTGACAATTTTTAGGGGTAGTTTGGTACTTTTATATGGGTCCAGATTCTTGCCCTAGGTTTTCATTTCCCTGCCTATAAATACCCCGGAGCCAAACCATTGTAAGGTGTTCATTCCTTTAGCCACTTTAGTTTAGTTTTAGTTCTTCTTCTTCTTCTTCTTCATTCTTCCTCCATGGAAATGTAGTGAGAGCATTGAGTGGATGTGAATAAAGATGAAGGTTTTTGTATTATTCTTTTTGTTTAGCTTCCCCCTTGAGCTCTCTACCTTAACTTGATCTTGCAACCTCTTAAGTGAGCTTGCAAGTTTAAGCTTTGGTCATTGGTCTCAAGGGGTTGTATCATTTCATTCTCTCATTAGTTCTTCATTTCACATGCGTTCTTTACCCTTCTCTTGATCTTGCAACCTCTTGATTGAGCTTGCAAGTTTAAGGGTTGGCTATTGATCCCATGCTTGTTTTGAGTTCTTTGGTTCTTGTAATTACTTTCTTGCTTATTTCTTTTTATTGCTTATTTATTACTTGCTTTTTATTATCTTGTTTTACTTATTTGCAATTTAAATTCATGCACTTATTTACTTGTAATCTTTTCTTTTCTTTGTTCTTTTCTTTTGCTCTTCTTGGTTCTCTTTGTGAATGGTTGTAATTATTGTCGTTGTTAAGAATCAATACGGTATTGTAAGTTAATACTTCCTTGCTCATTTCCTTTTCCCGTTATTTTCCATTGAACTCCGCCCAAACGATACGCAAGCGCTCCGTTAGGCACCCTACCCTACCAAGGTAACGGTGATTCCTAACCGCGACCGGTTGCGTTCGGTTTGGCCGGAGGCGAAAGCAAGAGACAAGAACGGAAGGACAAGGGGTAAATAAGCCGGATTCTACGAATACCGTGCTTAAATCCCTTAATCTACGTTGTTGCCGATTGCTCTAGCCTCAATTGGTCAAGACTCGGCTCAAAGGTTTTGAGTACGGATTTCTTTAGCTTACAATTTCGTATCTTTTTCTTAACAACTTTATACTTGCAAATAATACACATAGATTAGATTGAACAAACATATTCTCATTCTTTATTGACTCGTCTAAAACAAGAAAGGACATACAACCATCTCCCTGTGGATCGACCCGTGCTCAAACGGCTAGCTGCATAGCGACACCGTCTTGATTGCGGTTAACTTAAATTCTTTCAATCAAATGGCGCCGTTGCCGGGGAGACGGTAGCGTATTTTCTTTCTTGTTATTCGGGTTAATATTCTTTTTGTATATATTTATAAAAAAAAAATTTTAAAAAAAATAAAAATCTTTTTGTTGTTTTTGATCATTTTTGTGGGCAAGAGTGCAGCTTTTTGCGGATTTGCAAACTGCGATTGTGGGGAGCAAAGTGTACATTCAAGGTTAAGGTGATTACGAAGTACAGTACCAAAGATCCGGGTAGTTTGACCCGCGCAAGCGAACCTTTTCAAGCTTACCGGATTTGATTCAACGGGGGTTTCCTAACCCAAAAACTTAACGGTACGTACTTTACTAACACCTTCTTCTCAAATCCGGCGCATCCAATATACTATTCTTTGTAGGATTCTTTGCAAGTTCGCTAGCAAACGCTAAAAATTGACTAACCCGTATTTGTTGCAGTGCCGCGCTTAAACTAAAAAACGATTTTTTGATTCTTTATAGAATTTTTATTGAATTGCGCATTGCATACATTAATACGGAGTTAAGGGCAAGCGAACCCCACAATATACGGTAAAGGATTTCATCACCTTTTCCGTGGCCCACAAATCACGAACTTGAGCATAACGTTTACCCGCACAAATTTTAAAAGAAATTAGACTTTAAGACTTAAGGACTTCGCGCTCATTAGGAGAAGTTAACCGTGTTTAGAACCTCGCTTAATGGTACATTGCTTACGGGGTGTCTAGGAAAGTGTTAACGGCGAAACCGCCAAAAGAGAAAGGGTTATTTAATTAAGGAACTTCGTGAAAGCGTTGGAAAACCTCCCCTTATCTCTGCACTTACCTGGCCTCGTGATCAGTGTATCTTGAGCCCGTTTCTCGACACAGTTTTACTTCGACAATCAAGTTCTGGAGCAGGTCTAGTTGACCTAGGTGAACCCTAGAACGATTAGGTGTGTGGTATTTTTGTGTCGTGATTGTTTTTGTCCAGATTCTTTCTGTGTGTATATTTCATTCTTTTGTTAATATCTAAAAAAAAAATTAAAAAAAAATTAAAAAAAAATAAAAAAATCACATTTTCCCCCCCTCCTTTTCTCTGCCTTTCTTTCTTTCTCTCTTCACATCATGGGTACCCCACCTCACAAAACTCTTGCTGAACTTCGGTACCCACAACCAGACATTACTTCTTACGGTTCTTGCTTTGGCCGAACGTCGAACGATCCTTCCATGCCCAAAATCTCTTTGAAAGATCGGATAGACGCGTCTAGGACAAACACTTGCCCTTCGCAATCCACTTTGTATCAACCTTTTCAACCTCCCCCACCCTCTTATGTTGATACCCCTTTTGCAAGTCGTCCTTTGTCCATCGCTGAACATATTGAACAATCCTGTAGCCGATCTTTCACTCCTTTCACCACTACAGATTCCTGGGATCAACAATTCCATTCACCTTCTTATCCAAATGTTGATCCTGTTCCTGTCCAGCCATTCAATTCCTACCAGTCCTACCCGACTTTTGCACCTTCCCTAGACATTGCTTCTAAACCGCCATTTGGGAATTTTCAGTATCCAAACAACTTTGAATCTTTTACTGAAACCCCGTCACAACCCATGTCTAGTCTAGAACAGTCTTTGGAAGATTTTAGGGTAGCGTCGTACCAACAGATGATGGATTTGAATGCGTCCATGGCCGCCCTCATACAACCTAGTGACCCGGTAGCTAGTTTTCAACTAGCTCCTAATTTTCCAATGTATGAAGAGGCGGTAGGACATGTTGAGAATTTGAGTGGAGAGAATGAGCTGTACCCCCTTCCAAATCGAACCTACCCATCCCAAATTGAATCCCACAACTCCTGTTTTGAAAGTCTATCGAGTATCCCACATGATTTATCAATTGAAGATAAAATGATTAATGAGTTGTGCGACTTTGTAGTGTTTGATTTACCCGACTGTGAAGGGTCCCTTTCGAGTGAAACCACACCCAATCCTTTTGACCTCTACACCTCCACTCTAGAACCTGAATTGATTAATATCCATGCTTTTGTTGAGGTGTCTGAAAATATTGATTTTCACTTGATTGAGGATATTGACGCTGGGAATATTTCGGATGATGAACCCGCAGTTTTGGATGAGTTTTTCTCTCCAATTCATCATCCCGAGTCTTTAACTGTTTTTCCCGAACTTCATATGCGTCTTGATTTTGATGAAATTTGCATGGATAAGCTGAACTTTGAGGAAAATTTTGAGGATAGTATTGAGGATGAACCAGTTTTGCTTGATGAGTCGGATTTTCCAATTCATCCTGTTCCTTTCATTGACTGTGTACACCCTCCTCAACCTTTAACCGATAACCTACCTCAATCACCTACCTCCGTCCTTTCCATCGTTCCGACCTTGCAAGAAACCGTTTCACTTTCATTTACTATGTCTGGTTTACCAAGTTCGGCGTACCCATGGTTTCTCACGAATCTTGAGGGATTTGACCTAATTTCTCGCCATATTGATAGATTAGTACAATCCATCTTTTCACATCGATCATTTACTATGTCTGGTTTACCAAGTTCGGCGTACCCATGGTTTCTCACGAATCTTGAGGGATTTGACCCAATTTCTCGCCATATTGATAGATTGTACTAATTTATTCAATCCATTTCCACCCTCAAGTTCGTATTCCACTTCTCTCTCCCTTCCGCCATTCTTCTTCTCATATACCGAGACCATATCCCGCTTCTATCTCTATACGGTCTCGCGTATTCTCCATTTCTTACCTCTCCGCGTTCTTTCACCAACCAGCACATTATAGAGATAAAATCTTTGATTGGTTGGTGCTCTCTTTTGGCCTGTGTAAGGCCTTGTATAGCTTGATACCATTCTTTTTCCCCCCCGAATCCTGAACTTCGACGCTTAACAGTGGAAACACTGTTTTACTTAAGTTTGGGGGGGGGAACCTTTTTTGTATATATTTTTTGTTTTTTGTTTTGTATATAATTTGTTTCTAGGGAGCACCGACAATTTTGACCCTCTTGGTGTAGCCTGACAGTGAGGGCACTGTCAAGTTTAAGTTTGGGGGTGTGCTCGGTAAGCTTTCTTCCTTCGCATTCATTTGTATATTTTGCATTTGCATACCTTAATTAAAAACCCACAAAAATTAAAAAATTTCCAAAAAATATAAAAACTTTGTCGTCAAGTTAGCTAATAGGGTAACTTAGATCTTTATTCTGAAAGTTTAGTTGATATGATAGAAATAACTAAATTCTAGGCTTAGGGATTGAAAACCCTAAAAATAACCCTCATTCTGTCTAACTTTGGTAAGTATACGTCCTTACAGTTTTTTTTGAGAAATAGGTAATCTTGAGTTCAGTTCTTGAGTTAAGTCAAGATGAAGGGAAAGTATTGATGCTTTACTGAAGGATAAGTCTGAAAAATAGTTTCTTTTCTCGAGTTCAAATTTAGAAAGTATATACCCTACAAACTGCACTTACACGCACCTTGAAACTTGGGATAGTAGAGGATACCTTGAAATACTCTTGCCTGAAAGCCTAGTATGAAAGAAAAAACGGTATTTAAAGCTAAACACCAAAAGAGCATGTTGAAAAATATATCCGGTCTTGAAAAAGAAAAATAAAAAGAAAAATAGATTAAAGTCAAGACCTGAAAACTGCTATTTACGCTTTAAACTTCACACATTCAGTAATCGGTCGTTAGTGCCTCAAGAAGCATTAATAGTCGCATGAAAGGTGTGTGAGCAAATCCGTCCATCCTTAATGAAAAGAAGTAGTATTAGGTATTAAGGCAAGGGTATTATAGCTTGAATTGAATTCTTGAGTGTAGGGGTGCAAATATACACACACGTAGGGGTATACAATTGATGTTTGGATAAGAGATAGAAATAAAGAATAAGACTTGTGTTTTCTGTAAAGTTGATAAAAATCCCTGATTTGAGGCCGCACTTTAGAAGGAAAACTCAGGAGAACCAACATCTTTCTAAACTTTTTTGGAACGTATAGGATCTAAAGTTAAACAGATAGGAGGTGTGAAACATAAGGGTTGGATATTTCTAACTTAGGATGATAGAATTTCTAACGTAAATACTAAATTGTAGGAGTAGAATCGATGTTAACTTATAACACTAGCTTGACGGGATTTTGTGGGTGTAATCTGCTGAAAACCCTCAGGAGACAACACTCCTCCTACTAGGGACACCTAGAGGTTTAACGGTTTGTTGCACGTGCTCAGTGCAATCGCGTTCCCTGCGAAAGTGCGGTTAGGATCTTATACTTTTTTGTGAATAATTGGTTTTGCTCGGGACGAGCAAAAGTTAAGTTTGGGGGTATTTGTTCATAACAAAATACTGCATTTTATACCGCCCATTCTTATGCTCGTGTGTTTATAGGTAGGTGCTTTTAATCCGTGTTTGTTACATATTTATAGAGTACAGGTTTCCAGTACAAATATTGCAATTCAAGACAAAATCTCCACAGTTACGTCCAAATACAGAACATCTGTCACAGCAGATAAAAGCCGGGTTTTCCGGTCATCCATATCCGTCTCGTGCCAAGTACCAGTTCCAGAGACAAGACATATGACAATGGTCATTCGTGTCTGGGACAAGCACAGAGCACGAGAGGGGCTGCACAAGAATCAATGGGTGCGCGGAGCTCGAGGGAGATAAATTCAAATGTGTTGAAAAATGAAGCCATCATTGTTGACTATTGGAACCTGAACCAATCATGGAAGAATATTGAAAATCTGTACATGTTTAACAGTATAATACAGCAAACCAGGGATCCCCACAAAAGATGAAGACCCAATTCCCCTATACGGCCGCGGAACCGCGGCCTAAGCAGGCTTAGGCCGCGGAACCGTGGCCGTTTGGTCTCCGTGTTTTGACAATTTTTAGGGGTAGTTTGGTACTTTTATATGGGTCCAGATTCTTGCCCTAGGTTTTCATTTCCCTTCCTATAAATACCCCGGAGCCAAACCATTGTAAGGTGTTCATTCCTTTAGCCACTTTAGTTTAGTTTTAGTTCTTCTTCTTCTTCTTCTTCATTCTTCCTCCATGGAAATGTAGTGAGAGCATTGAGTGGATGTGAATAAAGATGAAGGTGTTTGTATTATTCTTTTTGTTTAGCTTCCCCCTTGAGCTCTCTACCTTAACTTGATCTTGCAACCTCTTAAGTGAGCTTGCAAGTTTAAGCTTTGGTCATTGGTCTCAAGGGGTTGTATCATTTCATTCTCTCCTTAGTTCTTCATTTCACATGCGTTCTTTACCCTTCTCTTGATCTTGCAACCTCTTGATTGAGCTTGCAAGTTTAAGGGTTGGCTATTGATCCCATGCTTGTTTTGAGTTCTTTGGTTCTTGTAATTACTTTCTTGCTTATTTCTTTTTATTGCTTATTTATTACTTGCTTTTTATTATCTTGCTTTACTTATTTGCAATTTAAATTCATGCACTTATTTACTTGTAATCTTTTCTTTTCTTTGTTCTTTTCTTTTGCTCTTCTTGGTTCTCTTTGTGAATGGTTGTAATTATTGTCGTTGTTAAGAATCAATACGGTATTGTAAGTTAATACTTCCTTGCTCATTTCCTTTTCCCGTTATTTTCCATTGAACTCCGCCCAAACGATACGCAAGCGCTCCGTTAGGCACCCTACCCTACCAAGGTAACGGTGATTCCTAACCGCGACCGGTTGCGTTCGGTTTGGCCGGAGGCGAAAGCAAGAGACAAGAACGGAAGGACAAGGGGTAAATAAGCCGGATTCCACGAATACCGTGCTTAAATCCCCTAATCCACGTTGTTGCCGATTGCTCTAGCCTCAATTGGTCAAGACTCGGCTCAAAGGTTTTGAGTACGGATTTCTTTAGCTTACAATTTCGTATCTTTTTTTTAACAACTTTATACTTGCAAATAATACACATAGATTAGATTGAACAAACATATTCTCATTCTTTATTGACTCGTCTAAAACAAGAAAGGACATACAACCATCTCCCTGTGGATCGACCCGTGCTCAAACGGCTAGCTGCATAGCGACACCGTCTTGATTGCGGTTAACTTAAATTCTTTCAATCAATATCCGACCAAGCAGCGGGATCAATGCTCGTCCGAGAGGTCGACGGAGTGCAGAAGCCGGTATACTACGTGAGCCACGTCTTCAAAGACGCAGAAACGGGGTATCCGGCCATAGAGAAGATCGTCTTGGCACTCATTGTGGCCTCAAGGAAGCTACGACACTACTTCCAGGCGCACACCATCCTCGTTCTTACCAAGCACCCGCTGGGGACTATTCTCGCCTCACCCGAATCCTCGGGCCGCTTAGAGAAGTGGAGGTGGGAGTTTTCCCAGTTTGACATAAAATACCGTCCGAGGCAGGCCATCAAAGCACAGACCCTGGTCGATTTTATCGTCGAGTGCACCATCCCCAGTAATGAACCGGAGTCCATGCCGACCCTCGCGGCTCAACCCTCGATCGAGGGGAGGCCTGACTCAGTCCCTGAGTGGATCATTTACTTCGACGGATCCTCGACCGAGGAAGGCGGTGGTGCCGGCCTCATCATTCGAGGCCCGAACGAGGCAGAAATGGAGTATTCTCTGAAGCTCGGGTTCAAGGCCTCAAATAACGTGGTAGAATACGAGGCGCTGCTGGCTGGACTGCGCATGGCCTCCGGGCTGGGACTGAAAACAATTAGGATCCGCAGTGACTCAGCCCTAGTCGTTGGCCAAGTGACCGGCCATTTCGAGGCTCGGGAGCTTCTAATGGTGAAGTATCTGGCCGAAGTAAGAAGACTTCGAAAGAACTTCGACGAAGTCCAGGTAGAGCAAATACCCAGATAGCTCAACGCTCAAGCCGACGCCTTGAGTAAGCTGGCTTCATCCTACCCGGCCAACAACAAGAGATCTATCCTCTTCGAGATCTTGCCACAGCCCAGCGTGGAAGACGGGGCGACAATGCTTCATGTGTACACAGCCCAGGAAGAAGACCGGGACTAGAGGAAGCCCATCGTGGAATTCCTAAGGGAAGGTACGCTCCCAGAAGATCGGGGAGCAGCCCGCCGTCTCTGAGCCAAAGCCCGTCACTTCGTCTGGAGCAACGGGAACCTCTACAAGAAGTCTTTCACTCAGCCCCTGCTCCGGTGCGTCGACCCCCACGAAGCCGACTACGTCCTCCGTGAAATCCACGAAGGGGTCGGCGGCGCACACCAAGGGGACCGCACCTTAATCCAGAAGGCATTGCTCCAGGGGTACTACTGGCCAACTATTCACTAAGACGCCCAGACGCTCGTCAGGAGATGCAAAAGTTGCCAACTCCACGGAAGCATACCTCGCCTTCCGGCTACCGAGCTGACCGCCTAACCTCCCCTTGGCCATTTTCCCAGTGGGGAATAGACATGATAGGCCAGTTCCCTACCGGTACGGGCGGGCACAAGTATGTCCTCATCGCAGTGGATTACTTCACGAAGTGGATTGGGGCAATTCCCATCAGGAAACCGGATGCCACCACGACTATCAAGTTCCTGCAAAACAACGTGATACTCTGGTTCGGCATACCGAGGTGTATCATCCCGACCACGGGACAAACTTCAAGAACGAGAAAGTGAAGGAATTCGGCAATGAGTATCATATCCTCATGAAGTTTGCCGCAGTCGCACATCCTCAATGCAACGGGCAAGCCGAAGTCGCTAATCCGGACGTCCTCCGAGGTCTCCGGACCCGCCTAGAAGGACACCAAAGCGGCTGGGTCAAGGACTTACCCCGGGTCTTATGGGCCCTGCGCACGTCAAAGAAGACCCCCACCGGGGAAACCCCTTTCAGCCTCTGTAACGGGACCGGGGCAATGGTCCCAGCGAAGATCGGGCTACCCAGTCACCGGGTTGAACACTTCGACGACGAAGCAAATACCACGGCCCTCTGGACTAACCTAGACATCTTGTTGGAGAAACGAGACCGGGCTCAGATCAGAGCTGCCACCTATCAGCAGCAAACCGCCCGATACTACAACGCGCGAGTCAAGCATCGCTTCTTCAAGACCGGAGACATGGTCCTAAGGCGAAACGAGTTCGTCGATCAAGGCAAGCTGCATAAGTTTTCCCCGAGATGGGACGGTCCTTTCCTCGTCTCCGAGGTCCTTCCCGGCGGAGCCTACCGCTTGCAAGACGCGGACGGGCGTAAGTTTCCACGGCCTTACAACGCTGAGAAGCTCAAGCTGTACCAGTGAGGGGAATATCTACGAGTGTGTATTTTTTCTTTCCCAAGGACAATGTAAACTTTTCTAAAGTTCTTTCTATTCAAATAACAAGAAGGGAACGCCAGAACATTGCAAAAAGAAGAATCTTATTCATTCAAAAAGGTACTATGGGCTCCTCAGCCTTACAGAAAAGAAGAAAGTTACAACAGAGTTGGAACGGGATCAAGGAAGTACTCCTGGTGATACTCAGAGTATATTTCCGTTAGCCGGGCCCTAGCCGCTACAGCTCGCTCCTGCCGACGCTGCACGCGGACCTGGGACGCCACAGAAGCACCCGATGCTTTGCCCTCCGAGCCTTGGCCCACGATGTACCTCATCTTGAAACACTCTAGAATGAGAGCCAAGGATCGGTCGTGCCTGGCTTTCGAGATGAGGCCGAACAGGAAGATTGAATGCACCTTGTCGAGCGCCTCGTCTAGAAGCTCCTCGGTTAAGGGGTTGTCCAAACCCGGGGACCTTCTTCCAGATCGCGTACATCAACATCTGAAGCAGGGACGACCGCCGAGGGAGAAGCAGGCCGAAGTGATCCTCGAGGCACCGAACCACTCCCCGGTACCCCTCCTCGGCCAGAGATTCGTCGTATAAGGAGACATCACCAAGGGAGATGATCTCTTCGATCAAATACACACGCCCAGTCATCTCAAAGGAAAGCGGTGCCGAAGGAGCTGCCATCTCCTTCCCTATTTATAACCTCAAATAGAATCTTCAAGGACCCGGATTCTCGCGCGTACCGGCGTGAATCTTAGGAATCGCAGCAGCTACTCCAATGCCACGCCGCTACGTGGCGAAAATGACGCGGCTTCCCGAAACGTTCTGCCTTCCCCGTATGTTCCTGACACGTGTCGTCCGTGACTATTACCCTTCCCGATGTTCACACGTCGGGAGGGTCGAACGAATCCTTGGGTGACCAGACAACAACCTTACTCGGTCCATCCTTAGCAGGCCTCTTACGGCCCTTCCTGCGCTAAGGATCGAAGCCCTCACCAAGAGGCAGCCGCGCGGCTACCCTGCTCGGCTATCCCTGGCTGGTAATTCCCTACCCCGCAACGTTAGGGATCTAAGCCCTTGCCAAGAGGAAACCGGGTTCGCCTTTGCTCGGTTATCCCTGGCTGGTAGTTCCCTACCCCGCTACACTAGGGATCGAAGCCCTCACCAAGAGGCAGCCGAGCGGCTACCCTGCTCGGCTATCCCTGGCTGGTAGTTCGCTACCCCATAACGCCAGGGATCGAAGCCCTCACCAAGAGGCAGCCGAGCGGCTACCCTGCTCGGCTATCCCTGGTTGGTAGTTCGCTACCCCACAATGCCAAGGATCGAAGCCCTCACCAAGAGGCAACCGGGTTCACCCTTGCTCCGTTCTCCCTGGCTGGTAGTTCCCTACCCCGCTACGCCAGGGATCGAAGCCCTCACCAAGAGGCAGCCGAGCGGCTACCCTGCTCGGTTATCCATGGCTGGTAGTTCCCTACCCCGCTACGCCAGGGATCGAAGCCTTCACCAAGAGGCAGCTGAGCGGCTACCCGTTCGGCTATCCCTGGCTGGTAGTTCACTACCTCACGACGCTAGAGATTTAAGCCCTCACCAAGAGGCAACCGAGCAGCCACCTTGCTCGGTTATCCCTGGCTGGTAGTTCCCTACCCCGCAATGCCAAGGATCAAAGCCCTCGCTAAGAGGCACCGGACAGTAATCCTGCTTGGCCCGTCCTTAAGGATCCAAGTCCTCGCCAAGAGGCACCGGACAGCAACCCTGCTCGGCCCGTCCTTAGCAGGCCTCTTACGGCCATTCCCGCGCTAAGGATCAAAGCCCTCGCCAAGAGGCAACGGGCAGTAACCCTGGTCGGCCCGTCCTTAAGGATCCAAGCCCTAGCCAAGAGGCACCGGGTAGCAACCCTGCTCAGCCTGGCCTTAGCAGGCCCTTTGCGGCCCTTCCCGCGCTAAGGATCGAAGCCCTCACCAAGAGGCAACCGGACCCGCCCTTGCTCGGTTATTCTTAGATGATAGTTCACTACCCCAGGACGCCAGGGATCTAAGCCTTCGCCAAGAGACAACTGAGCAGTTTCACTACTCGGCCCGTCCTTAGCAGGCCTCTTACGGCCCCTCCCACGCTAAGGATCAAAGTCCTTGCCAAGAGGCAACCGGTCCTGCCCTTGCTCGGTTATCCCTGGCTGGTAGTTCACTACTCTGCAACGCCAGGGATCTAAGCCCTCGCCAAGAGGCAACTGAGCAGCTTCACTGCTCGGCCCGTCCTTAGCCGACCTCTTATGGCCCTTCTCGCGCTAAGGTTCAAAGCCCTCCCAAAGAGGCGACCGAGCAGCTACCCTGCTCGGTCAATCCTTAGCGGGTAACTCTTTATCCATCTAAGGATCAAAGCCCTCGCCAACGAGCACCGAGCAGCAACAACGCTTGGCCAATTCTTTGGAAATCACTAACCTTTTTACAACAAAGGTTCATCCACAATAATCAAATAAACGATCACCACTTCGACTCCGGGGGCTAAAGGATACCGACCTTCTTTCACAGCGGTTAATCGACAAGCACCCGAAGGGCGATCGTTATCTAAAATATAGGCCATCGACCTGCGGCCTGACACTTGGTCGAGAGCAGAACTGACAAGCTCAAGTACTCACGTAGGAAAAGCATTGTCATGCAGAAGAAAAAAGACCAAGTTTCATTCAAACTTCCAAAATCTTTTACAAGGTACTCTGGGCTCCCCAGCCTTACCAAATCACCCGGAGGCTTACAAAAAGAAAGAGGAAAAGGAAAAGCCAAAAAGTTCAGGCCGCAAGCCCCGCCTAGACCTCACCTTCCTCGGTACCATCTCCAGGAGCCGGGGCTTCCACTTCAGCAATAGCCCCTCCCTCATCACCATCTGCCGGAGGCATGACCACCGAAAGTGGGACCCGAGCGCGGAGCTCACCGTCGGCAAACTCCGGAAACTGCACCTTGACGGCATCAAGAGCTTTGTGCCATACAATGGCAGAGGCTTCGCCGAGGTCGGCGTAAAACTGGTCCGACCCCTTGTAATCGATCACCGCCTTTCGAGCTCGAACCTTGACGACCTTCGCCGCCTGTGTTAGATATGTATGCCCTAGAGGCCTGTATTGTATAGGATGCTAGGCATTTATATATGCAGAAACAATCTTTGCTCGAAATGATAGTATGCTATCTGGTTTATCTTCATCTTAACTTGTGTTATATTTCATATCTTTATATGCATGTTGATGAAGCCCTTAGGATTATGCTTGACTACCAGGATTATGATGAGATCATACTAGTGGGGCCTGGATAGTCTATAAGCATATCCTTTAATAGTTCCTAGTCGAGGGTATATCGAGACAGGGCATCGGTATTACCAAGTTAGACTAGTGTGTACGTTTCCTGACCCTGGGGGGGCGATGGTTGATTCCACAACCATTGGTGTTTGACATCAAAGATTGTACACAGGTGCTCATTGGAGAATGGGTACACCGAACAGGACTCGCCGAGAACTCCTAGATGGTATATATACCAATTGTCAGATAGCAGTTCTCTGGCGACACTTGTACAGGTTAGTCTGTAGACCCGAGATCGTCATAGTGTCTTGTGTGATTCCCACTGTATTTTGATTTCCTCCCTACCGCGGCTCTGCCGAGTCGTGCAAACAGGTGGATTTTGGGTACAGTCCCGAATCGCATGGAGACGGTGAGCGATAGGAGGGGTTTTTGTCTCTCCCGGTATAGGGAGTTGGTGTCGCGCTATGCTTGATCGGCCATAACATCAAATCCCTGGGTAGGGTTCTCGAGATTTACTGATAAGTGTTATCAGTAGTTTCTCGAACCGTTATGGGCCATAAATCAGCATGACTTATAAAGTTATTGGGGTCTGACATTTACCACCCCTAGACTTCATATGCGACGTATCAGACCAAGAGACCAGACTGTACGGTAAGTGTTGCTTGCAGGCTCGTTGGGGTTGTGATGAGTTCGCTCGTCGGCTACTTTTTCGTCATGTACCTGGGTAGCCGTTACGCACAGCTAGTGCCGCTGACGCGCTTGTGGTTAAACCCACTGCCAGCATACTGTCGAGTCTTTAGAATCCCACACAGAGGGTTCCTTCGTTCAGGCGAAAGATGTAGAGGCCGTAAGTTGTTACGGCAGCCGTAAGGTGTTACAACATGGTTTCGATTGTGTTCGTGTAATTGTTACAGGAATAATAATCGGAACAATAATACTGGTAGGCTTTGGTTTAAGCCGGATACTGGTATTATATTATTGGATTAATGGTATTCGTATTTTTCGGAATTCGGATACGGGTATACGGTATACGGTATACGTTATACAGAGGAGGGGTATTCTTGTAATTGTTACAAGAATACCTTCTAGAAGGTGCCACCTCATAATGACATTATTTATTTTATGAAAATAAATAAATGAGGTGGAAATAAGAGAGTCCAAGCATGGTTGCAAAAATGGGTTATTTAATTTTATATTGTTTTGGAATTACTATTGAATCATGGTGCTAATTTTATATTATATGCTTCAATTATTTCATTTGCAATATATCATTTTCTCATGCTTGAACTCTCTCATTATCACAAACACTTTCTCTCTCCTTCTTCTCTTCTCCTCCTTCATCCTAAGCTTTACCCTTCACATGTGTTGTGAAACAAAAGTTTAGGATTAAAGATAATCCAATACCCTAATCTCTACATGATCCTAGTGACCTCTTCTAGCAAACTTGGTCTCTAGGTTAAGCTCTTATGAAGAGTTTCTATCTTGCACGATAACTCTCGCGTGGATCATCTAGGTCTCGGGGTGGCCGGAGATCGAGAATATCGGCAACATCCAAAGGAGCTAAGGAGTGGCAAGGAGCAAAGGAGTTGCACCAAAGAGAAGACCCGAAGGACCGTATCATTGAGGTATAATCCCTAACATAGTAGATAAGATCTCTAGTTAGGTTTTTCTAGTTATGGTTTAGACAAGATCTTTTGTAAAGTGCGTGTTGTATGCAAAGAAAATTTTTGTTTATCGCTTCCGCCGCCTCACAAGAGTTGTGGGAGCATGCAACATGCACTAACAGGAGCGCAGCCTCGGCATCCCGTCTGCTGGTATCCCTCGCCCTCTTCACTACTGCATAGCGATCGGCCAGCTCCGCTAACCTAGCCTCGATGGCTCGGTGGGACTCACTTAGCTGTCGATAAGACTCCCGGAACTTTGAGACGGTGAGCTCCCCGGCGGCCAATTGGGCTTCGAGGATGACCACCTCTCCCTCTCCTGACGCAGCTCGAGTCGCAGGTCCTCGGCCTCCGAAGTAGACTCCCTTGCCAACCTCATAGCAGGGGCAGTCTCCTCTGTCTCCATGCGAGCAATGAGGGCGCAGTGCTGAAGGACCTGATGAAAAACAGCATAGAGACTCAGAGACGCTCGAACTGAGAAAAGGGCGCTCAAAATAACACATAAGGGAGTACGTACCCGCACGGCCTCCTGAGCAATAGCTGCCACTTGGGCCCTCAGGGTCCCCCGCGGAATCTTGACTCCGGCCGACTCTTCCATATCAGCGAGCAAGCTGGCAGCAATGGAAAGCCCGGATGGGACTACGAAATAGGCGTCCCCCTCCTGCACAGGAATCCCCTCGAGAATCTCAGTCGATGGCGCACGAGAGACCGTCTTCTTCCTCTTAAGAGGAACCTCGTCTTCGTCCTCTTCCGCTTCCCTCGTCCGGGGTTCGGGAACCCGCAGACGCCTCTGACCGCCACCGCGGCAATCATCGGGGGCTCGGGTTGAGGCAGATGGCCTCGTCGCCGGCGACACCTTTGATGCGGAGCTCGGGTTAGCCTGAGGCACGGCCACACCCCCGGCTCTCTTCTGGGATAGGGCACCGAGGGCAGCAAGAATCCTGGATCGATCCATTTGTCCTGCCAAAGGGGGAAACATGCTCGACTCAGAAGAAGAAGAAGCAGAAGAAGAAAAGGAAGAATCTACAGGGGCTCCCTAGACTCTACCCGAACTATTTCTACAGACTCTTCACAAAAAAATATCTAACCTGATGAAGGAGATGAGTCCTCAGAAGAGAAAGCACAGATATCCCGACCTAAAAAGGAGAACGCCGAGCTAACGAGACTCAGGATGAGAAAATTATGAAGAGGTATGGGCCCTGATGGGGACCCCACCTCTATTTATAGTTGCCAGCATACACATCCAACGGCGACAGTCATCTCCCGCCAAAAAGACTCTTCGCATTCGACGGCCACCGTCATTCTACCTGTCTCGCACGCATTGGTCGCATCCCATCGGGCGCGGGAGACCTGCGGTTCGTCACGTCAGCCAACCAGCGCCTGACACGTGGGCTGTCGCTTAGATGAACGTACGCATGCACGATTCGGCGCTTCTTCTTTAATGCAAGATCTGACCCCTGGTTCGCTGACGTCATCAAGAAAATACAGCTAATTGCCCGGAAATGCGCACTTACGATGTCTTCGAAAAGGAGCTCACCTCGGATGACTCGGCAGACCACTCTCGACCCGACCCGTGAGCGGGTCGGGACGAGAGTGGGGGGCTAATGATGATGCTCGATATCGGTGATCTCCCATATCGTGATACGTGGCAGACGACGTGTCCCGAAGCTTGCAAGAAAGGACCAAGAACGGTACGTCGGAAGAATACTCCGGGTTTGCGACCCATGGACGTGGCCGACCTTCTGTGACCGTCCACACCACTCCTATGCCCGCCTTACAAACAACCGTTGGATCGCCTCCGAGCCCCCTGCACAATTGGCCTCCTCGGCCCTCTCAGCTCGCCTCCGGGCTATCGCAGAACCAAGATACCTCGGCCTCTCGCTCGTCCTCGAGCCTCCCGCCAAGCTCATGTTCCTCGGTCTCACCGACCGACCCGCAGCGCTGATCACAGGCATCTTCGCCACGGCTCCGCGAATCTCGCCATGCGCGAGATATCCGCCGCCCGCGATCCCGCGTTCCACGCCTTCATGATCCCCCATTAACGAGCCTGTCTCGTCATTAATGCGGGATCCCGCCTATCACGCGGGCATGACGCCAGGGGCGTAACGGCCGGCGTGATTCTCGCGTCCGCCTATCCATTGCTGCCGCTATATAAACCACTCTTTCAGACGGTTCAAGTAAGTCATTCTTTCCTCGCTAGGCCGTTACTCTGCTCAAATATCCGGTCTAACTTGATCGTCGGAAGGTCCTCGGTGGCACAACCATCCCAGGACTTCCTTGCAGGTAGCTCGGCCTAAACACCTCAAACCTATTGAGATCCACATGCTTCAGGAGGCCACCTCCAACTCAATCTCAGCCGTCCATCGTCGCCAATATCAGATCTACGGAAGGTAACATCTGAACGTGATCCGACATCCGTCAACTGCAGTTTCATAAATTTAGCAACACCAAACTCCAATATCCTAATTTTGCAACACCAAAACTCCTAGGCTCCATGTGAATCATAACCCGCACACATATGTATCATGATTTGGGAGGACTATAAATATGGCTATTGCTTTCCAATTAGCTGTTTTTTGCATATCATTTCTCATTCATTATAGAAAATGCCATCTAGAGTAATCAACGTGTTTCATGGAAATGGTTTAATATGCAATGTAGTAGCCCACCACTGTTAATAATCTATCCATCATCTTCCTCAAGCATTCTATAATCAGTTTTCTCTAATACCAACTTCTTCATCACTAGATAGCAACGGTTCGATTCCTTAAGGGGTTGTATCTCAAAAAAAAAAAAAAAAAAAAAAACGTCAGCATCTTTATCATATGATATCAACATCAAATAATCCGTGATCATCGTTAACTTGGATGCCGCCCAACACGCAAGCCACAGGGCAGCAAGTGAATATAATAATCCAAACCTAACTAAACCGATAAGCCAATCCTAATCAAGATTACCTACTACAACTTAGCAATATAAACCACTTAGTCCTTCTACAAAGAATTAGTGTTTCTTCTGTAGTTGAGAAAAAAAATGAGATACGGTCCTTCGCCATTGATCCTGTTGCTAATGGTATTAACCTTAGGACTAATGATTTCAGGTCCGACATTATTAGACAGGGCAACGTTTCTCGTCTTCGGAGGCCTAGAAGAGGAAGAAGATAGTAGCATCTCTGCTATTATCGTCTTGCCCCTTGTTCTTATGCTCGTGATACATCTCCTCAGCGTCCTCTTTCCTCCAAAATTGAGTGCTCCAAGCATGCAAGGGTAAGCTATGAGGAGGAAGGGTTTGGTGTCGGGTCTGTACTTCTTGTGGTGACCTTTGTTATCCTTTATAGATGGTTCTAGCTTATGTTTGATATGGAAATATCGACATGTAAATCTTCGGTAACCATAAAAGTCCATGTTGAGAGATCTGAAGAATTTTGGCTTAGAAATGTTAGTTTGGCTGAAGGATTTGGTTTTCTATTCGATTTGACATGCTTGGCATAACAGTAGACGATCTACAATGTTTGATTAGCTCAGAACATATATGGATAACTTCAATAATGTTTCATTCCTATTCTCTGTCAAGTCACTCAGAATTGATCATTCTCAACTGTAAATTGTTAGCGACAATATACGGCATGTCCTAAATTTTGTCCTATTTTCTTCTCTATGGTCGCTTTCCACTGCTCAAAACCGGCAAAAACTGTTTTGAACCATGAGAAAGTAGATCCGTTTCCTTCGCTTCATCGATAAACCGGACAGATTACTTAGCACCATGCATAGAGGTATTAATACAATTCATGGTACATCTGAGTGAATCAAGTACAAAATACCTTCAGTCTTATGATATAGTGGTTATTGAAACCTGAAACCTGTAAATTTGCAGAGATGTAGCGATCGACTAAGACCTAAGTCACCTAACTTTGTACATGATCCAACTGTATTCATGCATACCAACTTCGATGTAAATGGAACAGAATGCATTATCCCATCAGATCCTAGAGATGCATTGAGCCTATCACATTCCATCTTCATATGGTTGAATCTCATGCCAAGGACATCATATATTTCCTACCCCTTAATAATTTACAACTGAATCACATATACTAAATTAACTTAGTTGCAATACTATTTCTCAAAACCTTATCCAACTCCAAAGACCATTACAAGTCCTTTTGCAAGAAAACTCTTCTTTTGTTCGTCTCCTCGGGTCTTGACGACATATTGGTACATGCAGTCACTAGACCATCTGAATTTTGAATGATACAATGCTTGAGACATCAATTTGACATATGCAATTATTATGCTATTTTCGATTACGCAATACATTAATCATACCAAATCGCCATCATAACGGTAAGTGCATATACATCTAAATAAAAGTCTAATGATACTTAACTTGCACACACTGTTCTGACTATATCATGAAAGAAGTCCAATTTGTCTGACCAAAGTAGTTGATCCTCTTGAAAAACAAAAAAGATATGTTCTCATTTTTCATCACCCCTACAAGCAACAACTTTATAGTTGCACCTAATGAGACTGCAACCAAACATTTTAAATACCAACAAACTCAGTCACACCAAGAGAGACTAGCACACTAGAAATATAGCTTCTTCTTCTTCTCCTCCTCCTCCACCTCTTTAAGTCGCCATGAGCCGAGGGCCCTCTCCAATGATTCCTCTGCTATTAGCCGGAGCCCTTGGTTGGCTCACATAAGTCCCTCAACTACTCGAAGGATTTTCCATCATCTTCGAGCTTCAGGACTGATGGAGCTTCGGAACTCCTTCAGATACTGTCCTCCGTCGATCCTGCGATGGCTGTCTTAGACGGCTGAGATTTGGTTTTAGAGTTGTTGAGTGTAGATCTCAATGACTTGGTGTTGGACGGCGAGCTACCTGCAAAGAAGTCTCGCGATGGATGACCACCGTGAGACCCTTCAACGATCAAGTTAGAGCCGAAAAATAGGAGCAGAGTAGCGGCTTATTGAGATAATTCGAGTTAGCTGAGTCGTCTGAGAGAGGGGTTTATATAGAGCTCGCGTGGAGCGAGCGGGCGTGAGATTCTCGCCGTCAGTTACGCCCTTATGTTACGTCCGCGTGAACGGCGGGATCCGTCCATTAATGGTGGGATACGCTCATTAATGGGGGATGCGCCAGCATGGGGCGTGATGTGGCGGATATCTCGCTTTGGCGAGATACGCGGAGCCGTTGCGGAAGCACTAGGGCTCTGCGCTCTTGGGTGATTGGGAGAGCTGGGGAGGCCCAGCTCGGCGGATGGCTCGGAGATGAGCCTGGAGGCCGAGGAAGCTCAAGGAGGCTCAGAGACGAGCCGGGAGGCCGAGGAAGCTCGACGGGTAAGGAGGATCGGAGACGAGCCGAGAGGCCGAGGAAGCTCGGCATGTCGAGGGCGAGCTGTTAGCTGTTTGTTGGGTGAGTATGGAAGATACTCATGGAGGTCTCTGATAGGTCAGGTGTATCCTCGGAGATGAGGTCCCGAGGTAAGCTCCCAGAGCATAATACTTACTCCAACTCCGTAGCTTTCAGGACACGTCATCAGCTAAGTGTCATTATCTGGGGAATCTCCACTTCTGAGCATCATCAAGGACAGTTGGCTTGCTCCGGCCATCATCGTCCCTGCAATTATGGTTCTCATGTTAATCTTGGTGAACGAAATAGTCGTGATCCCTTTGGTGCTAATATAAGTAGCTTTCTTGTTTAGGGTCGTGTTGATCGCTCCTCTAATTTTGCTTCTATTGATCATACTTATCAATATGTTCTACTCGACCCAGAAAAGTTCGATAGTGGATCATCGGCTATCACGGTCCAGTGCAATAGATGATGGAGAGGGGTGGTTCGGGTTCGGGGATTTCATGCTTGTGATGCTTTTCCTCTTACTAAGCAGCTTGTTTTGCGAGGGTGAGTGCTATTGGTGGATCTCTTTGATGCTTGTGTTTCCTTTCGTGTACTTCTTTAGCACTAGTTGACTTGGGTGGAGTTTTCTTTCTGTAATTTAAGGAAACTAAATATATACCCAAACTAACCACTTCAGAATCAAATGCCTAAATTAACCAACAACAGTTGAAATTCTGTGTTGATGTCGTTATGCATTCGTTTGGATGGTTTGGAGGGCATGGAAGGAATATGTCACGATAAGAAGCACAGGCTTAGTTAACATAATACATAATGTCAAAGAAATGAAAACGACAAGTGACGAGGAGACAAGAATACTAATCTTATATAGGTGGCATATTATATCCAGGATCTCCTTTTTCATTTTTGACTAATCTTCTGTGTTAAACTTTAGTAATTTACTGCCCTTATTGCTTCAAAAGCTAAATACAGACTAGTTTATGTCCAACCTCGTCGACTTTAAACATCATGTGAATATCACGAAATATGAAAGTTGATAATTACTACACACAGAATGACAGAAGGGGCGCAACATGTAGTTCAATATACAAAAAGAGAGCCTCTCCAGATTTGCTCTTGTAGGACTGTGATCAATGATCATGAACACGTTTCCATATCAAAAGATACATGAAGACTTGACATCGTAGATTATAAAATTAAATATTCAATCTACTTTCAGTAGAGGTATGTAGCTTTTCAGACCCACACACTGTTCAAATACCGTAAAATGTATAGTTCATGAAGCCAATCGACACAAGAAATAACACCAAACCGAAAGAGATTAATTCCATAGCAATTGGACCTTTGCAAGGAAAAACAGTAGTACTTGATAACATACTGGACTCCAGAATCAAGCAATCCTCTAGCGGTCTGGACACTCAATTCGACTCCTTACCTTGACAGTGAAGTGCAAATCCAAATAACTAGTGTAAGATCACTGGAACCGAACACCGTAACATGTTTTGGAAAAATTAGCAGTATTGAAAAGAAGCATACCAGTGAATGGTGGTTTATGGCGATGCAGGAAATCTTCGGTACGCCTTGTCCGGCTCAACTTTGTGTAGAAACAGGACATTTTTCAGGCAACTAATCAGGGGTACGTATCCCCACGGTCATCCATGTTATTACCATATCGTCTTCTTCCTTAATCACAAGCAAAATCTATATTGAGTGAATATTTTTATATAAAAAAAGCTGCTCATGCTCTTACCATCTGCTAATGTCCTGATACGTTCTGGTAGAGAAAACGCCATATCTACTACCGCACCAAAGCGAGGAAAACTAGTATTTAGCAACTGATAGAAATCTTTAACATAGAAACAATAAGCCGAAAAAGATCTTACATTGAGGATCTTGAAATTATCCCTATCAGGAACTTCAATTAACGCTTTCATGACGTCCAGAGTAATCAGATCCGAATTCAGCAACCACACAGTATGACCGGGCAATCCAAACAAGACTGTTCGAACAACACCCGCCCTTACAAATTCACGACACAAATCTGCATCTACAAAGATCATTGCATAATTACATGCATATTGCATATAGTTCTCTTTCCCTTAACTCCAAGGCAGACAAATAAATGCATTCCCTTTTCAGATGAGAATTTCCCTACCCAAGGCGATTCCTATAAGCATGTTAACAAAACTTCGACATACCATTCAATCTTCTCCCATCAGAATCAAGCAGTTCTGATGATCCAATTAACCTCACCAGCCATTTAAAACTCCATTGATCGTTGTATTCGTGATTCGGTTAGGGTGTCGCCTGTGTGAAGTCTGAACATCACCCATCAAGGTCCACAAATGGCAATCTACCAATTAACCTCACTAAGCTAATCTGTTCGATCGGGACAAGCCTGAATCTCCATTTTCATCGAAATAAAGCACCGTCTCCTTCCATTCATCAGAATCAAGATCTTAGATTATAAAGCAACTCCATGGTGCTTCCAACATATATCTAAAGAACCACAGTTTCAGAACAGAGTGACACAATTTCAGCTATTATACAATCCAAACAATAATATATGACTACAAACAACATAAGGTGACGACTAGCATCATATCCATCAATGTCAAACTTGCCAATCCATAGCCACATAAATTGTCAGTAAAAATAGAAACATTATTTTGACACGCGTACAATTCTCAGTAACTGAGTTCATACCGAATTCTGAAATCAAACGCTCAACGATACTCAAGCAGTGCTGGACACTGCTTCAATTCCTGCTCTTGATAATGAATATCCTGGAATTTTCATACCACACATGTAAGACAAATATAACTAAGAAACAATTGCAGTCTTTGGGAAACTTATCTAGCATAACTGTTTGAAATGTATTATACTAAATATACGTACATAACATATGATATCAACATGTATTATCTAACACAATAATTCCATTGTAGCAGAATCGGGACAAAAATATCTTTAGCAATAAGGGTTGGTGATGATGCTCAATATTGGCGACGCCTGGGATCAGGACACGTGGCGGATGGCATGTCCCGTAACCCGGAAGAAAGGGCCCACCGAGGCCGGCCATGCCTCCCTTGTACCCGACCTGCAATCACAAGCTAGCCCCCCTCGGGGCTCCCCGCAGATTGACCTCCTCGGCCCCTCTGCTCGTCCCGAGCTGCCACAAGACCAAGATTCCTTGGCCTTCTCGCCCGTCCCCGAGCCCCCGGCCGGGGCTGTCTTCCTCGGTCCTCCGACCAGGTCCACCGCTCACAGGCATAACCGCCGCTACGCGAATCTCGCCATGCGTGGATTCTCCGCCAGCAACATCCCACGTTCCACGCCTCCGCGATCCCCATTAATAGGCGATCCGCTCTCTACGCGGGCGTGACGTCGGGAGCGTAACTGCCGGCGAGATTCTCATGCCTGCTGCTGCGTACTATCACCGCTATATAAACCCGCATCACAGAGGGGTCAAGTAAGTCATTTTTGACTCATTTAGCCATTACGCTGCTCGGATCTAGTACTAACTTGATCGTCGGAGGGTCCTCGGCGGCGTCAAACCATCCCGGGACTTCTTTGTAGGTACTTG
This sequence comes from Agapanthus africanus, assembly GCA_030015575.1. Lineage (NCBI taxonomy): Eukaryota > Viridiplantae > Streptophyta > Magnoliopsida > Asparagales > Amaryllidaceae > Agapanthus > Agapanthus africanus. Next base: position 41,162,855 of record CM057350.1, on the reverse strand, counting down.
GCGTCCAACTCCTACAATCACCAAACCTCCTCAAAACCCATTGAGACCCACGCACAACAGGAGATTCCCTCCAGAAGCCATCGGGAGATCGACGGAAGACAACATCTGAAGGAGATCTGAAAAGCACCTCCAGAAGTTGGTGATCTTGTAATTTATCTTTTAGGTTAGAAAACCTTGATAGTGAACTGCAAATCCGAAGAACTTGTGTAAGATCACTGAAATTGAACACCGTAACATGTTGGTGATCTTTACCAATAAGGGTTGGCGATCTCTGTGTCTAAGATTATAGATCAATTAAAGACTTTTAGTCAAGATAATGAAGATATCCACACCAAACCTTTATTTTCATATAGACGTGCAACGCATGTGCAAAATACTAGTATATTATAACCACTCTATCAAAAGATATATAGGGGAATCAACTCCCTATGTAACATTGTTATTAATAGTGCACCGCATGCTTAATGAGTTGACCTAATAACAATTATGATGAAACTTAGCAGGTTAACCTATATACAAACATTACTAATCTAAAACATTATAGTGGAGATCCACCTAAGATGCTATCTACAGAAAAAAATTTCCATGTAAACCTTCATAATTTAATCCTTCCTTCTCTTTTCGTGCATCTATAAATTTCTCCTTCTTCTCCTTCTCCTTCATCAAAAATCCAATTAACACCACTTTTCTTCAAATATCCTCTCATTAATCAAGAGATTTAATTAATATGGTGGCTTTCCAAGCTTTTTTAGGCATTACCATATTTGCTTTGGCACTTGCTCAAGCTTTTGGTGGTGATCCCAGCCCGCTTCAAGATTCTGTGTTGCTGACAAGAAGTTTACTTGTATGATTTCATTCCATATCCCTTTTTCATTTTTCCTTTATTGATGGAGGTCCTTTTCGCGTCTCCGTCAGATGTTGTCTTCCGTTGATCAACCGGTGGATTTTGGTGATGATCTTCGGTTGCGTGTGGATCTCAATGGGTTTTGGTAAGATTGGTGATTTGAAGGGTTTTAACGCCGAATACCTGCAAAGAAGTCCCGGGGTGGTTTGGTACCACCGAGGACCCTCCGACGATCAAGTTTATGCTAGATCCGGGCAGAGTAACGGCGCAGAGGAGTAAAAAACGGCTTACTTGACTCCTCTGTGATGGGGGTTTATATAGCGATGATGGCACGCAGCAGCAGGCACGAGAATCTCGCCAGCAGTTACGCTCCCGACGTCACCCCCGCGTAGAGAGCGGATCACCCATTAATGGGGATCGCGGAGGCATGGAACGTGGGATGTTGCTAGTGGAGAATCCGCACATGGCGATATTCGCGGAGCGGCGGTTACGCTTGTGAGCGGTGGATCTGGTCAGAGGGACTGAGAAAGACGACCTCGACTAGCGAGCTCAGAGATGAGCAAGAGGGTCGATGAGTCCTGCTCCTGTGGTAGCTCGGGATGAGCTGGGGGGGTCGAGGAGGCCAACTTGCAGAAGGCCCCGAGGAGGGCCAACTTGTGCTTATGGGTCGGGTACAGGGGTTGTCTGGTCGGCCCCTATGGCCGTTCTTTCTGAGTTTTGGGACACGTCATCTGCCACGTGCCCAGATCTTGGAGACCGCCATTATTGAGCATCATCATTAGCCCCCCACTCTTGTCCCGACCATCTAGCGGGTCGGGTCAGGAGTGGACTGCTGGGCCTCCCGAGGTGAGCTCCTTCCTAAGGTTTTATCGAGACGAGTCCTTAGGCTGTCAGTTGTTTTTTCTGCTAGTGGATCGGGGCGAGATCTCCGCATTTATGGAAGGTGCGCCGGTTCGTGCACTCTGCCACTGAAGCGACGGTCCACGTGTCAAGCGTCGATTGTCTGACGCGACGTATCCAGGCCTGCAGCGTCTGATGGGACACAGTTCAGCGCAGGTCGACACGTGGAGCGATTGGAGCCGCTGGACGCGAGGAGTCGTTTCGGTGGGAGATGATGGGCGTCGTTAGATTAGGCCGCTTGTAGCAATAAACAGGGGTGGGGCCCGTCTTTGGGTCCCTACTCCTTCATATTTCCCTCTTCCAAGGCCTGGTTGCTCGGCGCTCGTCTTCTTTCTCCCGCTTTCGACTCTCGAAGATTCCCTTCTTCAAGGTTAGATGTCTTCCTTTGTAGAGTCAGTAGATGTTGTAGAAGTAGGTTCTAGAGACCTTTTAGTTGTGTCCGAGTCCCCCCGGGGAACAGGGGTCAGATCTTCTCCCCGGGATCGTGCGGCGGGGGCAGCCCTCAGGGAGGTGGTGGCAGATGCGGCCCCCAGCCCTCGTGTTGGGTGAGGCATGAGGACGAGCTCGGAAATGCTCGGGCTCGCTTCCATATTCCCTCGTGTTACACGCTCCGACTATCCAAGGAGGGAGAGAGGGCGGATCAAATATGGGGCAAGGAAATCGCCCTTTATTTAGAAGCTTTTTAGGGCGGAATGCGTCTGTCCTTCTCTCCCGAGGTCGTCGCCGCACTGAGTTTTTTCGGTCTGGCCCCTGGCCAGTTAGTGCCGAACTCGTGGAGGATCCTTTTAGGGTTCTTGATCCGCCTAAAGTTACAGGCGGTCCCCTTCAGCCTCTCCTGCTCGATTTTCTCTCGTCTTTAAAAGTCACCCTGGTGGTCGAGCGGGCGACCCGAGATGGGTCTATCACTCTTTTAGAAAGCGGCCGGAGGGCGCTGCCGTGACCGGGGTCGTGGCCTTGCCCTCTTCTATTTATGATTTGAAGAAGAAATTTTTCTTCGTTTCCCCTCCCGAGGGCGAGAATTGGCCCGTGCCTACCAAGTGGTCGAGGGAGAAATGTTTGCCGTGGAACCAGTCCGATGACCTCGCCACGGTGAGAGTGGAGTCATGGGAGCCGATCCCCAACCCGACGTGCTGCTGTTTGAGAGGGTCCTGAGCTGGGCCGGGCTTAGCCCTGTTGAGTTCGATTGTAAGTTAGGCTAGCTTTTGGCTTGTGTTTTGCTCGTGTTGCTAACTTGTTGGGTATTTGCTTTTTGCAAGATCCATGGACTTCAACTCGCTTAAATCCTCCATGCGCCAGCCAAGGAAGGTTACGAAGGCTGGGGGCGCCGGCTCTTCTCGCGAAAAGCCCACCCCGGCTCCTACTGCTCCGGTGGTGGCGTCCCGTGAGCGTTCGGGGGCGGATCCCGCCCCGGGTTCCAGCAGAGTGTCGGGCCGAAAGCAGGCCCTGGTTCTGGAGGACCCGGACTCGGAGGAGGAGATCGGCTCTCCCTCGGAGCCGCTCAAAAGGAGCTCGCATAGATCTTCCTGAGGCCGATCCTCGCCGATCGTGGTGGAGGAAGGAGGCCTCCGGTTCGCGGTGCCATCGGGGCTGTCCGTTGTGGATAGCTTCCTGCATGAGATAGAGGCCTCGGCCGGGGTAGAGTCCGGGGGAATCTTCAGGGCTCAGCTGGCGTCCATCGTCCAGGAGTCCGTGCAGGTAAGTGTTTGGTTCATTGTAAGATTCGGTGCCTCCTTCATCTTTCTGATCTCTTTCGTATCTCCTAGGTTCTCCAGCACGTGGCCCTCACCTTGCGTATGGAAACCGAGGTGGTAGCCCCGGCGCTGGAAGCTGTAGGCCGGCTCACCTCGCTGGAAGAGAGCTCCAGGCAGGAGCTGGAAGCGGTGACGGCGAGAGTTGCCGCCTTGGAAGGCGAGGTGGAGGCCGGGAAACAGGAGGTAGCCCGGCACCGCGAGGCTGCCGTAATTGCCGAGGTCAAGCTCGAGGATGCCCAGGTGCTTGCCGGCAACCTGAAGAGGATGGTGAAGACCCTCCGGAAGGAGCTTGGGGTCTGTTAGCTGGCGAGCCGGGAGGCCGAGGAAGCTCAAGTAGGCTCATAGACGAGTCGGGAGGCCGAGGAAGCTCGGCGGGTCAGGAGGCTCGGAGACGAGCCGAGAGGCCGAGGAAGCTCAGCATGTCGAAGGCGAGCTGTTAGCTGTTTGTTGGGTGAGTATGGAAGATACTCATGGAAGTCTCTGATAGGTCAGGTGTATTCTCGGAGACGAGGTCCCGAGGTAAGCTCCCAGAGCATCATACTTACTCCAGCTTCGTAGCTTTCGGGACACGTCATCAGCTAAGTGTCATTACCTGGGGAATCTCCACTTCTGAGCATCATCAAGGACAGTTAGCTTGCTCCGGCCATCATCGTCCCTGCAATTATGGTTCTCATGTTAATCTTGGTGAACGAAATATATAGTCGTGATCCCTTTGGTGCTAATATAAGCAGCTTTCTTGTTTAGGGTCGTGTTGATCGCTCCTCTAATTTTGCTTCTATTGATCGTACTTATCAATATGTTCTACTCGACCCAGAAAAGTTCGATAGTGGATCATCGGCTATCACGGTACAGTGCAATAGATGATGGAGAGGGATGGTTCGGGTTCGGGGCTTTCTTGCTTGTGATGCTTTTCCTCTTACTAAGCAGCTTGTTTTGCGAGGGTGAGTGCTATTGGTGGATTTCTTTGATGCTTGTGTTTCCTTTCGTGTACTTCTTTAGCACTAGTTGACTTGGGTGGAGTTTTCTTTCTGTAATTTAAGGAAACTAAATATATGCCCAAACTAACCACTTCAGAATCAAATGCCTAAATTAACCAACAACAGTTGAAATTCTGTGTTGATGTCATTATGCATTCGTTTGGATGGTTTGGAGGGCATGGAAGGAATATTTCACGATAAGAAGCACAGGCTTAGTTAACATAATACATAATGTCAAAGAAATGAAAAGGACAAGTGACGAGGAGACGAGAATACAAATCTTATATAGGTGGCATATTATATCCAGGATCTCCTTTTTCATTTTTGACTAATCTTCTGTGTTAAACTTGAGTAATTTACTGCCCTTATTGCTTCAAAAGCTAAATACAGACTAGTTTATGTCCAACCTCGTCGACTTTAAACATCATGTGTATATCACGAAATATGAAAGATGATAATTACTACACACAGAATGACAGAAGGGGCGCAGCATGTAGTTCAATATACAAAAAGAGAGCCTCTCCAGATTTGCTCTTGTAGGACTGTGATCAATGATCATGAACACGTTTCCGTATCAAAAGATACATGAAGACTTAACATCTAGATTATAAAATTAAATATTCAATCTACTTTCAGTAGAGGTATGTAGCTTTTCAGACCCACACGCTGTTCAAATACCGTAAAATGTATAGCTCATGAAGCCAATCGACACAAGAAATAACACTAAACCGAAAGAGATTAATTCCATAGCAATTGCACCTTTGCAAGGAAAAACAGTAGTACTTGATAACATACTGGCTCCAGAATCAAGCAATCCTCTAGCGGTCTGGACACTCAATTCGACTCCTTACCTTGACAGTGAAGTGCAAATCCAAATAACTAGTGTAAGATCACTGGAACCGAACACCGTAACATGTTTTGGAAAAATTAGCAATATTGAAGCATACTAGTGAATGGTGGTTTATGGCGATGCAGGAAATCTTCGGTACGCCTTGTCCGGCTCAACTTTGTGTAGAAACAGGACATTTTTCAGGCAACCAATCAGGGGTATGTATCCCCACGATCATCCATGTTGTTACCATATCGTCTTCTTCCTTAATCACGAGAAAAATCTATATTGAGTGAATATTTTTATATATAAAAAAAAGCTGCTCATGCTCTTACCATCTGCTAATGTCCTGATACGTTCTGGCAGGGAAAACGCCATATCTACTACCGCACCGAAGCGAGGAAAACTAGTATTTAGCAACAGATAGAAATCTTTAACATAGAAACAATAAGCCGAGAAAGATCTTACGTTGAGGATCTTGAAATTATCCCTATCAGGAACTTCAATTAACACTTTCATCACGTCCAAAGTAATCAGATCCGAATTCAGCAACCACACAGTATGAACGGGCAATCCAAACAAGACTGTTTGAACAACACCCGCCCTTACAAATTCACGACACAAATCTGCATCTACAAAGATCATTGCATAATACATGCATATTGCATATAGTTCTCTTTCCCATCACTCCAAGGCAGACAAATAAATGCATTCCCTTTTCAGATGAGAATTTCCCTACCCAAGGCGATTCCTATAAGCATGTTAACAAAACTTCGACATACCATTCAATCTTCTCCCATCAGAATCAAGCAGTTCTGATGATCCAATTAACCTCACCAGCCATTTAAAACTCCATTGATCATTGTATTCGTGATTCGGTTAGGGTGTCGCCTGTGTGAAGTCTGAACATCACCCATCAAGGTCCACAAATGGCAATCTACCAATTAACCTCACTAAGCTAATCTGTTCGATCGGGACAAGCCTGAATCTCCATTTTCATCGAAATAAAGCACCGTCTCCTTCCATTCATCAGAATCAAGATCTTAGATTATAAAGCAACTCCATGGTGCTTCCAACATATATCTAAAGAACCACAGTTTCAGGACAGAGTGACACAATTTCATCTATTATACAATCCAAACAATAATATATGACTACAAACAACATAAGGTGACGACTAGCATCATATCCATCAATGTCAAACTTGCCAATCCATAGCCACATAAATTGTCAGTAAAAATAGAAACATTATTTTGACACGCGTACAGTTCTCAGTAACTGAGTTCATACCGAATTCTGAAATCAAACGCTCAACGATACTCAAGCAGTGCTGGACACTGCTTCAATTCCTGCTCTTGATAATGAATATCCTGGAATTTTCATACCACACATGTAAGACAAATATAACTAAGAAACAATTGCAGTCTTTGGGAAACTTATCTAGCATAACTGTTTGAAATGTATTAGACTAAATATACTTACATAACATATGATATCAACATGCATTATCTAACACAATAATTCCATTGTAGCAGAATCGGGACAAAAATATCTTTAGCAATAAGGGTTGGTGATGATGCTTAATTTTGGCGACGCCTGGGATCTGGACACGTGGCGGATGGCATGTCCCGTAACCTGGAAAAAAGGGCCCACCGAGGCCGGCCATGCCTCCCCTGTACCCGACCTGCAATCACAAGCTAGCTCCCCTCGGGGCTCCCCGCAGATTGACCTCCTCGGCCCATCTACTCGCCCCGAGCTGCCACAAGACCAAGATTCCTCTCGCCCGTCCCCGAGCCCCCGGCCGGGGCTGTCTTCCTCGGTCCTCCGACCAGCTCCACCGCTCACAGGCATAACCGCCGCTCCGCGAATCTTGCCATGCGCGGATTCTCCGTCAGAAATATCCCACGTTCCACGCCTCCGTGATCCCCATTAATGGGCGATCCGCTCTCTACGCGGACGTGACGTCGGGAGCGTAACTGCCGATGAGATTCTCGCGTCTGCTGCTGCGTGTTATCACCGCTATATAAACCCGCATCACAGAGGGGTCAAGTAAGCTATTTTTGAATCATTTAGCCATTACGCTGCTCGGATCTAGTACTAACTTGATTGTCGGAGGGTCCTCGGCGGCGTCAAACCATCCCGGGACTTCTTTGCAGGTACTTGGCGTCCTACTCCTCCAATCACGAAACCTCCTCAAAACCCATTGAGACCCACACACAACAGGGGATCCCCTCCGGAATCTATCGGGAGATCGACGGAAGACAACATCTGGAGGAGATCTGAAAAGCACCTCCAGAAGTTGGTGATCTTGTAATTTATCTTTTAGGTTAGAAAACCTTGATAGTGAACTGCAAATCCGAACAACTTGTGTAAGATCACCGAAATTGAACACCGTAACATGTTGGTGATCTTTACCAATAAGGGTTGACGATCTCTGTGTCTAAGATTATAGATCAATTAGAGACTTTTAGTCAAGATAATGAAGATATCCACATCAAACCTTTATTTTCATATAGACGTGCAACACATGTGCAAAATACTAGTATATAATAACCACTCTATCAAAAGATATATAGGGGAATCAACTCCCTATGTAACATTGTTATTAATAGTGCACCACATGCTTAATGAGTTGAGCTAATAACTATTATGATGAAACTTAGCTGGTTAACCTATATACAAACATTACTAATCTAAAACATTATAGTGGAGATCCACCTAAGATGCTATCTACAGAAAAAAATTTCCAAGTAAACCTTTATAATTTAATCCTCCCTTCTCTTTTCGTGCATCTATAAATTTCTCCTTATTCTCCTTCTCCTTCATCAAAAATCCAATTAACACCACTTTTCTTCAAATATCCTCTCATTAATCAAGAGATTTAATTAATATGGTGGCTTTCCAAGCTTTTTTAGGCATTACCATATTTGCTTTGGCACTTGCTCAAGCTTTTGGTGGTGATACCAGCCCGCTTCAAGATTCTGTGTTGCTGAAAAGAAGTTTACTTGTATGATTTCATTCCATATCCCTTTTTCATTTTTCCCTTATTGATGGAGGTCCTTTTTGGGTCTCCGTCGGATGTTGTCTTCCGTTGATCACACAGTGGATTTTGGTGATGATCTTCGGTTGCGTGTGGATCTCAATGGGTTTTGGTGAGATTGGTGATTTGAGGGGTTTTAACGCCGAATACCTGAAAAGAAGTCTCAGGGTGGTTTGGTACCACCGAGGACCCTCCGACGATCAAGTTTGTGCTAGATCCGGGCAGAGTAACGACTCAGAGGAGTAAAAAATAGCTTACTTGACCCCTCTGTGATGGGGGTTTATATAGCGGTGATGGCATGCAGCAGCAGGCGCGAGAATCTCGCCAGCAGTTACGCTCCCGACGTCATGCCCGCGTAGAGAGCGGATCACCCATTAATGGGGATCGCGGAGGCGTGGAACGTGGGATGTTGCTAGCGGAGAATCCGCACATGGCGAGATTCACGGAGCGACGGTTACGCTTGTGAGCGGTGGATCTGGTCAGAGGGACCAAGGAAGACGACCTCGGCTAGGGAGCTCGGAGATGAGCAAGAGGGCCGAGGAGTCCTGGTCCTGTGGCAGTTCGGGACGAGCTGGAGGGGTCGAGGAGGCCAACTTACAGAGGGCCATGAGGAGGGCCAGCTTGTGATTGTGGGTCGGGTACAGGGGTTGCCTGGTCGGCGCTTGTGGCCGTTCCTTCTGAGTTTTGGGACACGTCATCTGCCACGTGTCCAGATGTTGAAGACCGCCATTATTGAGCATCATCATTAGCCCCCCACTCTTGTCCCAACCATCTAGCAGGTCGGGTCAGGAGTGGACTGCTGGGCCTCCCGAGGTGAGCTCCTTCCTAAGGCTTTATCGGGACGAGTCCTCAGGCTGTCAGTTGTTTTTTCTGCTAGTGGGTCGGGGCAAGATCTCCGCATTTATAGAAGGTGCGCCGGTTCATGCACTCTTCCACTGAAGCGATGGTCCACGTGTCAAGCGTCGATTGGCTGACACGACGTATGCAGGCCTGCAGCGTCTGATGGGACACGGTCCAGCGCAGGTCGACACGTGGAGCGATTGGAGCCGCTGGACGTGAGGAGTCGTTTCGGTGGGAGATGACGGGCGTCGTTAGATTAGGCCGCTTGCAACAATAAACAGGGGTGGGGCCCGTCTTTGGGTCCCTACTCCTTCATATTTCCCTCTTCCAAGGCCTGGTTGCTCGGCGCTCGTCTTCTTTTGCCCGCTTTCGACTCCAGAAGATTCCCTTCTTCAAGGTTAGATGTCTTTCTTTGTAGAGTCAGTAGATGTTGTAGAAGTAGGTTCTAGGGACCTTTTAGTGTCCGAGTCCCCCCGGGGAGCAGGGGTTAGATCTTCTCCCCGGGATCGTGCGGCGGGGGCAGCCCCCAGGGAGGTGGCGGCACATGTGGCCCCCAGCCCCTCGTGTTGTGTGAGGCATGAGGACGAGCTCGCAAATACTCAGGCTCGCTTCCACATTCCTTCGTGTTATACGCTCCGACTGGCCAAGGAGTGAGAGAGGGCGGATCAAGTACGGGGCAGGAAAATCTCCCTTTATTTAGAAGCTTTTTGGAGTGGAATGCGCCTGTCCTTCTCTCCCGAGGTGTCGCCGTGCTGAGTTTTTTCGGTCTGGCCCCCGGCCAGTTAGTGCCAAACTCGTGAAGAATCCTTCTAGGGTTCTTGATCCGCCTAAAGTTACAGGCGGTCCCCTTCAGTCTCTCCATTCTCGATTCTTCTCTCATCTTTAAAAGTCACCCTGGTGGTCAAGCGAACGACCCGAGATAGGTCTATCTCTCTTTCAGAAAGCGGCCTGGGGACGCTGCCGGGACCGGGGTCATGGTCTTGCCCTCTTCTATTCATGATTGGAAGAAGAAATTTTTCTTCGTTTTTCCTCCCGAGGACGAGGACTGGCCCGTGCCTACCAAGTGGTCGAGGGAGAAATGTTTGCCGGGGAACCAATCCGATGACCCTGCCGCGGTGAGAGTGGCGTCATGGGAGCCCATCCCCGACCCGACATGTTGCTGTCTGAGAGGGTCCTGAGCCGGGCTAGGCTTAGCCCTGTTGAGTTCATCGGTAAGTTAGGCTAGCTTTTGGCTTGAGTTTTGCTCATGTTGCTGACTTGTTGGGTATTTGCTTTGTGCAGGATCCATGGACTTCGACTCGCTTAAATCCTCCATGCGCCAGCCGAGGAAGGTCACGAAGGCCGGGGGCGCCAGCTCTTCTCGTGTAAAGCCCACCCGGCTCCTACTGCTCCAGTGGTGGCGTCCCGTGAGCGTTCGGGGGTGGATCCCGCCCCGGGTCCCAGCAGTGTGTCGGGCTGGAAGCGAGCCCTGGTTCTGGAGGACCCGGACTCGGAGGAGGAGATCGGCTCTCCCTTGGAGCCACTCAAGAGGAGCTCCCATAGATCTTCCCGGGGCCGGTCCTCACCGATCGTGGTGGAGGAAAAGGGCCTCCGGTTCGCAGTTCCATCGGGGCTGTCTGTTTTAGATAGCCTCCTGCATGAGATAGAGACCTCGGCCTGGGGTAGAGTTCCCTGGAGAACCTTCAGGGCTCAGCTGGCGTCCATCACCCATGAGTCCGTGCAGGTAAGTGTTTGGTTCATTGTGAGATTCGGTGCCTCCTTCGTCTTTCTGATCTCTTTCGTATCTCCCAGGTTCTCCAGCACGTGGCCCTCACCTTGCGTATGGAAGCCGAGGTGGTAACCCCGGCGCTGGAGGCTGTGGGCCGGCTCGCCTCGCTGGAAGAGAGCTCCAGGCGGGAGCTGGAAGCGATGACGACGAGGGTTGCCGCCTTGGAAGGCGAGGTGGAGGCCGAGAAACAGGAGGTAGCCCGGAACCTCGAGGCTGCCGTGATTGCTGAGGTCAAGCTCGAGGATGCCCAGGTGCTTGCCGGCAACTTGAAGAGGATGGTGAAGACCCTCTGGAAGGAGCTTGGGGTGGCGGCAAAGTCGGCCGAACTGAGGGCGGTGGAGAGCTATAAGAAGTCGAAGGACTTCTATGATGACCTGGCCGTGGCTATGACCCGCATCTGGCATGACGCTCTCGATGCCGTTAAGGCCCGGATGCCGGAGTTTGCCGATGGAGATCTCCGGGCCGAGTTCCCCCTTGCGGGCGCCGATGAACAGGGGGAAGAGGTTCCTGGTGAGGAAACCGCCGAGGACCCCGCGCGTCATGTGTGGATGTCGAGGACCCCGACGTCGTACCTTGCCTCGAGGTTTAGAGTTCCCGTCTTCCTCCGTTTATTTCTTTGTTTTTGGAATTTTGTAAGGCCGGGGAGCCCCAAAAAATACCCTTTGTAAAACCTTTGTCTTTGGTAGTAATAAAATTTTTCTTTGGTTTCATCGAATCGCGCTCTACCATTTGTTTGTGAAGAATTCTTGTAAGATATCTCTGCTCACACCGCTGTGTTTTCATGTTAGGTCGGCCATCTGTCTAGCGATCGTCCGTCGAGTTGATTTCGATCACTTTTCGATGAGCATGCTATGCGCTGTCAAGGAGGTATCCCCATGGGTCCCGAAGTCGAGAGGAGATCGTTTAGACTTGGATAGACTCGATGCCCCTCACTGGGGTCTCAGACCCTCTGCGGGTGACGGGCAGAGCTCTGTTCGCCGTATTTATGCCGAGCGTGGGTGAGGAGGCTGCCCTGTGGCCCCATGAAGGGTGCCATCTTTTGACTTCTGGCAATACGAGCATTGACCACCAGCCGGGGATGACCGAGCAGGGTAGCTGCTCGGTTGCCTCTTGCGAGTGCTTTGATCCTTCAGGACGTGGATCGAGTGGGGTTACCGCCCGACGCCTCTTAGCGGGGACTTCGGTCGAAGCCTGCCAAGGACCCTTGGCCGGGCAGGTTTTCTGCCCGGTACCTCTTGGCGAGAGCTTTTGTCTTGACGGATAGCCGAGCGAGGGGCCCTCAGGCTCGACTGCTTCTGGGAGGGCTTTCTGATCCCTGGCATTGCGGTAGGGGAGCTATCCGCCAGGGACGACCGAGCATGGTAGATGCTTGGTTGCCTCTTGTGAGGGCTTTGATTTTTAGCGTTGGAGGGGCTGTAAGAAGCCCACTAAGGAAGACCGGGCAGTGATGTTGCACGGTTGCCTCTTGGTGAGGGCTTTGACCTCTGGCGTCGTGGGTAAGCAACTACTAGCCTGGGATGAACGAGCGGGGTAGCCGCTCGGGTGCCTCTTACGAGGGCTTTGATCCCTGGCGTCATGGGTAGGGAGCTACCAGCCGGAGATGACCGAGCAGGGTAGCTTCTCGGTCGCCTCTGGTGAGGGCTTGGATCTTTAGTGTTGGAGGGGCTATAAGAAGCCCACTAAGGATGACTGGGCAGTGAAGCTGCGCGGTTGCCTCTTGGCGAGGGCTTTGATCTATGGCGTCACGGGTAGGCAACTGCCAGCCTGGGATGACCGAGCGGGGTAGCCGCTAGGATGCCTCTTGTGAGGGCTTCGATCCCTGGCGTCATGGGTAGGGAGCTACCGGCCGGAGATGACCGAGCAGGGTAGCTGCTCGGTTGCCTCTTGCGAGGGCTTTGATCCTTCAGGACGAGGACCGAGCAGGGTTACTGCCCAGTGCCTCTTGGCGAGGACTTTGATACCTGTCGGTTGTGGTAGGAAGCTACCAGCCGGGGATAGCCGAGCAAGGACTCGACTGCTTCTGGGAGGACTTTGGTCCTTAGCGCGGGAGGGGCTGTAGAAGCCTACCAAGGACCCTTGGCCGGGCAGGGTTACTGCCCGGTGCCTTTTGGCGAGGGCTTTTGTCCTGAAGGATAGCCGAGCGAGGGATCCTCAGGATCGACTGCCTCTGGGAGAGCTTTCTGATCCCCGGCGTTGCGGTAGGGAAGCTACCCGCCAGGGATAGCCGAGCGATGGTTGGGCTTGACTGCCTCTGGGAGGACTTTCTGATCCCCAGCGTTGCGGTAGGGAAGCTACCCGCCAGGGGTGACCAAGTAAGGTAGCTGCTGGGTTGCTTCTTGGTGAGGGCTTTGAATCCCGGCGTTGTGAGTAGGGAGGCTACCGGCCAGGTATAGCCGAGCAGGGTAGCTGCTTTGGCTATTTCTTCGCGAGGTGTAGCCCGACCATCCAGCTGTAGGCATGGGGAATAGGAACGGTCGCGGCGACAGTGCGCGCAGCATGTGCATTGAATGCGGGGGGAGGCGAAACGCTAGGGGCGCGTCGCTTCGATTCCACTAGAGAAGGCTTGATGACCGTCGCGTGGCAGCGACTTTTTGGGTGCAAGCGGGCGACTGTTGAGCTGCGCAGTAGGATATATAAGGCTGAAGGAGTACTGGTCCTTCCATCCTTCATAAACAGGTCGTCGAAAATGCAAGATTTCCCGTTTACCATCCCCGACATCATCCACTTCGAAGACGTGTACCTTTATGACCAGAACTGTACCGAGGACACGGTGCAGCTGGTTTATGGGAGCATCGATGACCATTTCGGCCGGCTGCTCCCCCAACGCTCCTCCCTGCTGCAACTGCTGATGTACTCCATCTGGAGGGTGTCGGCGGGGCTTTACAACCCTTTGTCCGAGCTCTATGACGAGGCCGTGGGCAAGCTACGGTCTCTGAGGCGCTTCGGCCTGATCTCCGCGAACCGGCCGGCCCGCTCAGAGGCGCTCGTCCGCGAGAGCTACGAGCTGAGGTTTGGGATCGACGCGCCCGGAGGGAACCGGGGGCAGAGGTTGGACCTCGCGAGGCCCCGGCTGGCGGAGATCTTCATCGAGTACCACGAGCAGTGCTCGCTGCACCCCCTTCCCTCACTGTTGTAATTTTCTTTTTGTGTATATGGCTGAGGAGCCCATAATATCTTTTGAATGAACAAGGTTTTTCTTTCTTTTTCGCAATGTTTCATTGATATTTATTAAATTAACAATAGATCCTAGGAAGAGTTTACATTGCCCTAAAGGAAAGATACAGGCTAGTAGATGATTTTATTAGCTCAGCTCGAGCTCCCCGGAGAACCGTGGGCCCCCGTGCTTGGTACAGGGTACGGGGCTCCCTGAGTTCCGTGCCGGCTGTCTGCCGAAACGAGAATGATCTGACCGATGGTCAGGTCAGTGAGAGGGCGATGCTGCTCCTGCTCACGGTCGGCCTGCCGTTTGTCCCTCAAGTATGCGGTGAGGTGTCCCGATTGGATGAGCTTTTCGATGTAGTCCCTGAGTTGCTTGCAATCCTCCGTGGCGTGGCCCAGTGTCCGGTAGAAACCTCAGTAAGAGCCACGGGTTCGCTTCGCAGCCTGACGCGGGATCGGAGGGAACTTGAAGAACCCCTCGTCCTGGGCCTCCTCTAGCAATACTGCGAGGGAGACGTTGGGGGGGTATACTCCTAGAACTTCGGATGGTAGGGCTGCTGACGCTTCGGCCTCTCCTCCCGAGCCCTCTTCTTCTGGTCGGATCGTTTTGCTCGGGGGAGGTTAGCGTTCACTTCGGATTCCAGCTGAACCTCACGCTCGGTCCACGTCTTGACCTCGGCCATGGTCTTAGATTGCGCCAACGCGAAGGAGCGTAACCACTCCTTGTGCTTCAGACCAGATCTAAGCGCCGTAATGACGGTCTCATCCCGGTGCTCGGGCACCTCGAGAAGGGTGTTGTAGAAATGGGTAATGTAGGCCTTGAACGTTTCCTTGTCCCCACTCTTAACCGTGAAGAGGTAGTCGACCGTGCGCTTCTGTCGACGGTTCCCAACGAAATGGCCGAGGAACTGAGTAGCCAGCTCGTCAAAGGTCGAGATTGAGCGGGCTCGAGTCCTTAGAACCAGTCCCGACTGTACGGATGAGGGTGGCTGGGAAGGCCCTGCACTGGGTGGCGTCGGAGTGGTCCTGGAAACTCATCCCCGCGGTGAAAGCGTCCAAATGGTCCTTCGGGTCGGTTTTCCCGTCGACAGAGAGACCTTTGGGGGCTTGTTGGGCGAGGAGACATGGACGGTGAGCAATTCCTCGGTGAACGGCTTTGCAAGCGAATCGGAGGCGTACTTAGCTCCGTCACTCGAGAGGTGAGCCTCCCGGCGCATGCCCTCAATTTTTCTTCTCGAGGGCGTCGAGCCGACTGTGGTATCCCGAGGAATCGGTGCCTTGGGATCTCTGGCCTCCGCTGCGGGTGACCTGAGTCTGGGAGCAGCCCCGGTTCCTCTCGATGAGGTGCCTCAGATCCCTGGGCGAGGTGGCTTTCGAGCCGCCGACGTGAACCCTTTCAGTGCGGCCCCGCCGAGGGGGGTGGTGTCGACCATGCCTGTGGACAGGAAAGATGACTGACATCTCCTCAGGGGGATAAGGGTCGTGAGGAGGCTCGAGGCGAGGCGTTTTGGCGGCGGACCTTGGTGTGGAGCCGTGGGGAGCCCAGCGGGCCTTAGGGAGCACCGGCGCGAGGGATCTGTGGCCAGGAGTTATGGCCTGCTGGTGGTCAGCCGTCCCGACGGGGGCAGAGCCTTCTGGAGGCGGTGGAGCGGCGATCTGGGGCCCATGCCCGGCCGCTTGGACACGGACGAGCGCATCCACAAGGGACTGTAGCCGATCTATCCGGCTGGCGAGGGTGTTGATGATGGTCGCTGGAGGAGGCTCGTCCACGCCTTCGGTGAGTGGAATGCGGCGGCTGGTACCGGGATCTTCAGGATGGTTGCTCGCCATGCGGGCGGAGATCGGAAGGTCAACTTTGTTTTTGTGGAGTTTGGGTTCCCACAGATGGCGCCAACTGATGGAGGTCCTTTTCGGGTCTCCGTCAGATGTTGTCTTCCATTGATCTCCCGGTGGATTTTGGTGATGATCTTCTGTTGCGTATGGATCTCAATGGGTTTTGGTGAGACTGGTGATTTGAGGGGTTTTAGCGCCGAATACCTGCAAAGAAGTCCCGGGATGGTTTGGTACCACCGATGACCCTTCGACGATCAAGTTAGTGATAGATCTGGGCAGAGTAACGGCTCAGAGGAGTAAAAAATGGCTTATTTGACCCCTCTGTGATGGGGGTTTATATAGCGGTGATGGCACGCAACAGCATGCGTGAGAATCTCGCCAGCAGTTACGCTCCCGACGTCACGCCTGCGTAGAAAGCGGATCACCCATTAATGGGGATCTTGGAGGCGTGGAACGTGGGATGTTGCTGGCAGAGAATCTGCACATGGCAAGATTCACGGAGCGACGGTTACGCTTGTGAGCGGTGAATCTGATTAAAGGGACCGAGGAAGACGGCCTCGTCTAGGGAGCTCATGGGCAAGAGGGCCGAGGAGTCCTATCCTGTGGCAGCTCGGTACGAGCTGGGGGGGTCGAGGAGGCCAACTTGCAGAGGGCCCCGAGGAGGGCCAGCTTGTGCTTGTGGGTCGGGTACATGGGTTGCTTGGTCGGCACCTGTGGTCCTTCCTTCTGAGTTTTGGGACACGTCACGTATCCAGATCTTGGAAACCGTCAATATTGAGCACCATCACTTATCCTTTTCCTTTCATGTATGCCGCATGCGATATTTGTTAGTGTTTTATTCTTAATATAACTTCAGAGTTTTTAACGCTAGTTCACAAAAAGCATGTGCCACCATGCGCCATTTCGTGTACAAAGCATGCCACTTTACTTGTTTTCATAGACTTTTATGCAAATAACGTAATCAGTTAACCAATTTATTCTTTTACTCGAAAAATATGTGTACTTGACTAAAAATTAAAATCGAATGGTCCTGCGCCAAGCATTCTAGCTATCTAATCCTAAATCTTCAGCTGATAAAGAACCTTAGATTGATTCAATCCAAAAAATAAATGAGGTTAATGTAGCTGTGAAGTTCATAGTCAAGTTGGCCGTGAACTTCACTCACAGTTTACTCTTTGGATGTGCCCCTCTTTTTATGTTCGGGCAGGACCCAAACAGTAAACTGCGAGTGAAGTTCACAGCCAACTTTTGTTATGAACTTCACAGCAACATTTTTGCCAAAATAATATTATGACTTAACTTATTTTGTTATTAATCGAGGTGAATTATCATTATTGATCACCCCTAAAACTCTTGTTTCCTCTTAGTGTTCATAAATGGGCTAGTCTGCAATGACCCAAAACTAGCCAAACCGGATGACTTCTTCTTCTCAGGGCTCAACAAGCCAGGCAACACTGCAAACCGGGTTGGATCTAATGTGACCCTAGTCAATGCTGCAGCCTTACCGGGTCTCAACACTCTTGGTATATCCATCGCCCGAATCGACTATGCTCCTTATGGCCTCAACCCTCCACATACTCACCCTCGCGCCTCCGAGGTCCTTACAGTGATTGAAGGCACATTGCTTGTTGGCTTCGTTACATCGAACCTTAACAAATTGTTCCTGAAGCCACTTCATAAAGGAGACGTGTTTGTGTTCCCTATTGCTCTGATTCACTTTCAATTCAATAGCGGTGATGTTCCAGTGGTTGCTATTGCCGGTTTGAGCAGCCAGAATCCTGGGGTCATCACTATAGCCAATGCTGTCTTCGGGTCAAAACCAAGGATTCCAGTGAAAGTTCTCAAAAAGGCTTTCCAAGTTGAGAAAAATGTAATTAAAGAGCTCATGGCTCAGTTCAATTAGAGAAAATGGAGGGACGAATTCGTATTTGAATTGTGGATAAGCCTAATGCATTTGTATGTTTTGGCATATTTGTTGTATTTTATAATTTCAGCATCCATTGTGTTAAGTTAACATTCGTTGAACGCTTACTTGGCCACTGATGATGGCTGTTATTTAGTACAAAATGCATTTTAAGTCTACAATATTATCTTCACAAATTGCTTTTTTTAATTCAGAAATTTATGATAAACATCATTATATATAGCATGTATCATTATGTCAGGTGTGATATGTGCATGTTATGGGAAACTATTTCCATCAAAAAAAAATTTCTACTCATGAGCTTTAGCGATCTGACAAAATAAAAGATAAGTACAAACAGTCCGACAAAATAAAAGATAAGTACAAACAATGCGTACCTTCAATGTAACCTCAGATTGCTTGAAACCCCTATATTGGTCTATTTCCACCCCGTCTCCATCGCGGTGCGCAATAATATGAATAATTAGTATGCACATCTTACAAATTGCCTAGCGACAATCAGCAGCGAATGGGCAAAGAGAACAATCAAAAGCAAATGGGCAGAAGCAACAAGATGGTATGAAAGTGATATGATATGATATACATACGGATTAAGTATGGAAAATGTTTATTTCTCTCAAAAGAAGCATGAAATCTGATTATTGACAAACTTAAATGTGATGCATACAAGTCCGATATTATATACACACTCCCAATAAAAACATTATATCTAGGCAAATCAATTATCCAGCACAATGAATATTGATATACAAATGTCTCTTCTTCGGAAACGTATATCAATTGCGGGTGAGAATCCAAGTAGAGGCAATACAAATGAATCATATGATCTAGGAAGATGCTACGTAAATACCATCCTGGGCATCGAAACAGGGGAAAAGTCTCGAACTGTTAACCTAACAACTAATATAGATAGGTAGCTGAATACATACTAGATTAAATACATAGTCAACAAATAAAAAAAGATGTCAATGCAGTATCAGTAAGAGTGAATCCTCGTCATCGGCTTGAGTTCCACCAATAGCCTCTCTAGACGTGTCGGTCTCAAATAATGAAAGCAAATACTCGAAATCAGTATTCCACATAGGGCTATATCTTAATCTTGTTCATTTTTTCACGCATGACCTTAATAATGTAATATAAGAGCAGCTGCACCATCATTAGGGCACATCATTCCTTTGGCAACATCTATCGTTTAGGGGGAGAATTTTAGAGTTAGTTCCCAGAGAATGTCATAGGATTAGCCGATAGCAGAAAAAATATAATGAACAAAATAGCCATGTTTTCCTGTATCAGACTCCAAACCAAAAAAAAGAAGAAGATATTTCATGAGAATAGAATTAATTATGTAAAAAGAAACAGGTAGTTTGACTTTAAAAACATTGAAACCTAAATTAGAAGACTTTTTTTGCATATAGTTGTTAGGAATCATAGCATATTCTTTGCTAACCTCAAAAACAAGATATATATAGGACAGTAGTTAATACTTAACCATGGATCTGAGTTTGATATTAAGCAGACACAACCACCCCTAACAATCTACTAACTATATAAGTTGAAGGAAAATATAATTTTTACGGATTAATTAGATATTCTATATTTCAGTGAATCTATGTAGCATTGTTAATATCATTTCCAACTAAGAACTATCAAGAAATAGAGGGATACTAATGAGTTTAATGGGCCTACATTTCCAGCTAAGATGCCCGTACTGAAGAAAACTCGACGGAACTCTTACCTTTGTTTATAAATGGGTGTTTTCTTCTCCTTTTTCTAAAGTTTAGAGAAAATAGATTGGATTGGATTTCAGATAACTCCGCTTATCCCAACTACAAAATGAATTCTCAAATGGTGCATGGTTAGGAAATAGGAGTTAAGGTTAAAAAACTCGACGGAACTCTGGTTATGCTAACTTAACTCCAAAGCCAAACACTCCCTAAGTAGATAGATAGCAGCATCTTATGATAACCTAGCTATGGCATGGCTCATATATATTATAAGGTAATGATGTAAATTTTCATCCTTTTATCATATCTTGAATTTTCATCCATGTATCATTTATTGCCTCACTAACCTCTTCGGACTCTTGTTTCCTCTAGTATTCATAAATGGCCTAGTCTGCAAGGACCCAAAGCTAGCCACAGCGGTGGACTTCTTCTTCTCCGGACTTGACAAGCCGGACAACACCGCGAACCGGGTCGGGTCCAATGTGTCCCTAGTCAACGCTGCAGCCTTACCCAGTCTCAACACCCTTGGCATATCTATTGCGCGAGCCGATTTCGCTCCCTATGGCGTCATCCCTCCTCATACTCACCCTCGTGCTACCGAGGTCCTTACAGTGATCGAAGGCACGCTGCATGTTGGATTTGTTACCTCCAACCCTAACAAATTATTCCTAAATACACTTCACAAAGGAGACGTGTTTGTGTTTCCTTTTGGTCTGATTCACTTCCAATTCAATGGCGGTGATGTGCCAGCTGTTGCTATTGCCATTTTCAATAGCCAAAATCCTGATGTGATCACTATAGCCAATGCTGTTTTCGGGTCTAATGCTAGAATTCCAATCGATGTTTTGAAGAAGGCTTTTCAGGTCGATGACAAGGTGATTGAAGAGCTCATGGCTCAGTTCAATTAGAGAAAATGGAGGGAAGAATTCATATAAATAAGGCGAAAGTATTTGTGTTTTGGCATATTTTATGTGCTTTTTTTAATTTTCGGTGTGCAAATGTTTGTTGTGTTGATACTTGCATATATGCAATAAATTGAGTGTTGTAAAGGAAAATGGACTTAAAAGTGATTAATAATATGCAAAGTCAAAAGGGATGATTTGGCTTGATTTGTTTATTATTTAATGCTAGTCTAATACACAACTGCCATAAGGGGTTGCCCCTACAGATTTATCCGTAGGGGAAAACCACTGTCCCTACGACTATGGCCGTAGGGACATAAAAATCTCCCGCAGATGTAAAGGCCACAGGTGCAAGTCTTCGTCCTGAACATACCTTACGGAGTAATAATTGCCCCTACGTCTTAATCCGTAAGGATACGTATCCTTACGGATCACTCCGTAGGGCCTGTTAAATATTTTAATTTATTGGTTTATAAAATAAAATACTTGCCCCTACGGATGTATTCGTAGGGCCTGATTGGTGCCCCTACGGATATGTCCGTAGGTCCAGATAAATGCCTTACGGATAAATTCGTAGGACTGAGTCCATAGGGACAAAATATCAGGTATCCTGATATTTTGTCCCTATGGCTAAATGTGTAGGGGCAAATATTGCAACTACGGATTAATCCGTAGGTGCAATAGATGGCCCTACGGATTAATCCGTAGGGACAAAATATCAGGGTTTGTCCCTATGGCTAAATGTGTAGGGGCAAATATTGCAACTACGGATAAATCCGTATGTACATCATATAACCAAATATAGAAATATTCATTATCAACATTTCACGCATAATATATAAAAGAAATAAACAAATAGAATACAATATTAATCTAAATCATCGTGAACAATCAAACAATCACCAGAATCGTCCAAAATATATACAATATGTATCAAGCATATACATACATCATATAAAAAAAGCTACCCTAGCTCGGTCCAGCTCCTCCACCTCTGATAAACGCCGTAATCTGATGCATCTGCTCCTTGGTGCAGCCCTGAGTCGTCAAAAACTCGACCAATGAAGGAGCGGACTTTGCGGAAGTCTGAGCGGGCTGTGGAGCTGCAGGAGTGGTCTGCGCAACAGAAGCCGAGATAGCCTGTCGCATCTGTTAAATTTTGTGTGTAATAAATGATTAAGAACGTTGTATTAGGTTTTAGTCGAGTTCGTATCATTATTAGGTTATTGCGAAACCCCAATCAAGGACTTAGGACTCGTTTGGGTATCTAGTTTGGAAAACTTTAGTTTATTTTAATTAGATAGTTTTATTTATATATGATTAATCAAAACCAAGTCTACAACCAAATAAGCTCAGCCTACTGATATTGCATATGTTCTATCTATAATATGATATAATATTTTGCTATTAAGTAGTATACGTATCATCTCCTTCAACTCCTCGACGGTGGTCTTCAAGACGGCAACATGATGCTCTAAACGTCGCTCATGGGGGTAAGGGAAGTAACCGTCGGAATAGAGTCCAACATCATATGGGCCCTGCTAGGACCCAGTCCCCAGCCTCTCTCCCAACCTCCGTGGTGCCCTCTGTGTGCGGCGTCTAGAACCGGGGTCAGCAGTATCAGATTGGCCTGTCCAGTAAAATCGATCCCTGATGCTTTTGCCTTTTCCACCACCCGCTCCTACCCCCACATTAACCATGAAAATATAAGTATATAATTTAAATTTGAACTTTTCAAAACAAAAATTTCAAACCTGTTAGAATAAATATTAACACTTACGCAATACTCCTCGGTAGCAGTGTCGAGGAATCGAAGCTCGCCCATGGCAGGATCTGTCGAGGTGCCGTGGACGGCAAGATACACGGTCAGCACGCTCAGTGTACCACCCTGCATCAGGGCCTGAGCTCTCTGCAAGTCGTAAAAATTTTACATATATTATAAAATAGCTCTTAATATTACATTATATCAGAATAGATCTATTGTAATTTACCGATACTTCCATGGCACGAGTAATGTTCCTCGAGCTACCTGTATAAGTGGGGCGACCACTCTTCACCGACTTCCTATTTTCTTTATTTTGACCGGCCTGTTTCTGCACAACACATTCAGATTTGGTTTTTTAATTAAGCAACACAAAAAAATTAAATATTAAACAATGAATTACATTTAAATTACAAACCTGTTTGCGCTGAGAGTCAAAATATTGGAACAAGAGTGACCATGTATCTACGTCGACTCTCGTAAAGGCCGGAGTATGAAGGAGAACCGCTCTCTCTGCCTCAGGGGTCGCTATCCATAGGGAATAGCAGTCGATCTTCAGCTCGTTCCTATCGTATCGGACCTTTGATTGCATGTTCTTCATTAAACCATAATGCAAAGCGTGAAGATCGAGCACTCTCTCATGGCGATTAGGGTCGGGTATAGGCTGAAAGTCGTAATTCAACTGCAAATACAAAAAAATGATGTATTTAAATTGCAAGTGTTAAATAATAATAAAAATATTGGATAAGTCAAATGAAAATATATATTAATACCCGAGCCTGATCCCAGAAGAGGGCGAATGATCGCTGATGCTTATCGCCCCATTCAACGTGAAGTGGATACTTTTTCACGAGGCGGCTCTCATCCCCCATATACCGGCCGAACCTTTCGGCATAATCGTCGGTATAGTAATAATCGAGGGTAAAGAAAAGGGGAAATGCTGCCTCCCCTAGCTCTGTCGGGCCTCAGCCTTTGGGGCTGTTTCGGCCCTCGAGTCCCCATCTCGGGGTGGGGCTGCCCTGCATCTATAAGAAATATCAAGACAATCAATATTAAGACAAAGTGGTATTAAGAAATCAAGGTTTAATGAAAATTGAAGTACAATATATACCTCCGGCGATAGCAGCACGAGCCTGGGCCCGGGCATCAGCACGAGCAGGACGATAGTTTCTCCAGTGAGGAACAGCCGGTAACCCGGACGTAGACGCATCCCCTCCAACTAGAAAATAAATATTGACGATAAAATTACATGAAGTTCATATTTAATTCTTAAAGGATATGTAAAATAAATAAATATTTTATATTTATTCATACTAACTTGCAGACTGAGCAGAGGGTACGGAAATGGCAGGAGTGGCCCCTGCGCCAGATGTGGATGCACCACCTATAATTAGACAATTAAAAATAAATTATATAAGTAATTGCAAAAAGAATGTGTATATCAATAATATAATATTCTAAATCAATATGCATACACTATAGGATATATAAACATACCCGTAGATGCGGTGGAGGCACCACCTACAGCTAGACAGTAAAAAAATGATTATCTAAGTAAGAGCAAAAAGAATGTGTGTATATTTATGATATAATATTGTAAATCAATATGCATGCACTATAGGATATATAAATATACCTAGAGGTGCGGGAGTGGCTTCTACTTCTGATGTGGACGCACCACCAACAGCTAGACAATCAAACATTGACTATATAAGTAAATTTGAAATAAATATGCGTCTATATCTATAAAATTACATTTAAAATGAATATTCGTGCAATATACCTGGAGGTGTGGTAAAGTCCACACGGAAGGAGTCATCCGAAGGGGTCTCCGATCGGGATGCAAGACCGGCCCTTTGAAGCTCCTTACGCAGCTCTCCGGGCGGCAGAACCGCTCTGCCTCTGTCTCTGCCGGTGCTGCGGCTGGTGCTCCTGCTGCCCCTCGCTACTCCGGTTGTCGTCATCAAATCTAGATAATAGTACAATCTTTACATATGCATTCTATATATGTATATATCGTAAAAATGTGAAATAATAATATAACATTACTGATAACTTTTTTCATTTTGTGGACGCATTAGACATATCTACTTGAATTTCATCATCGATATCATTTCTAACCCATGTAACTTCACGATCATCCGAAAACAACCCGTCTTTTGAAACAGACGGTCGAAACACTCTAAGTCTTCTCTCTTCTTCGTCCTCATCGCTGTCCTCCATACAATCCTCGAATTTTGGGACATCGTAAACTTCCCTATGTTTTCAATAGCATACAACACTCCATCCAGGATGTTTCAAGCACTGTGAGTAGTATATTTGGAATGCTTGGTTCGGAAAGATAAATGAATCGTCTTGGCCGTAAAATCGAAGTGTGTTCACACTAGTCAATTTATATTCATATTTCCAAGTCCCGAGATTGTTTCTTTACTTATCTGTATCGGTTCGTGTATCATACCAAATATATTGAAATATATAAAACGGTTCTGATCGTTCGGGATATTGGATGCCAAGTATGCAATTTAAGTATCAATAATAAATCATATCATCTTATCCTACCGTCGCAATCCCACTATTCTGAGTGGTTCGAGATGTTCCTACGTTCTTAACTTCAAATTTGTATCTAAGGACACCAAATCCTTTATAATATGCAACATCCATACTTGGAAACTAAGCTAAATATCTTGAATCACTCTCTAATGATGCAGACAAGTTTGGTTCGTGGATCTGACAAAATAAATTTTACGACAAATACATAACGATATAAGTTTAGATTAAGATTGGTAGCAATAACATGTTATTCGAACAACTTACATGATCTGCAACCCAATCGCAAAAATTGTTCTGATGATATTTTTCCAATCGTTCATCATTCCAATCAGGATGGCCCTCACGTACCTCATTAAAAATATTTCTTTTCTCAACAATAAATTATGACATTAATATTATATCATTTCATACACACACAAACACAAATTTAACAATTAATACAAAAAACTTACTCTCTAATTTCTTCAAGACATACGCTATTGAGGAGAATAAACCGATATATCTTATTGATAAACACAGTGTCTACTCTTTTATAATCAGCTTTACCATATGACCCGTCCTGAATTCTCCGAGATCGGTTAAGTTTCGTTTTAATGTTCTCGTCCAGATAGCGGGAACAAAATATGGTTGGTTCATCTAGAAAATAACCTTACATGATAGAACCCCCTGGTCGATTTCTATTGTGTATATAGATTTTTAGAGTGTAGAGGTACCTAAAGAAAAATATGTTAAATAAATAAATACGGGCATATAGGACAACAATAATTTTACAAATTGCATTACACGAAAAATTCCACGTACTTTTCGACGAGATATATCCATCGATATTGTACTGGTCTGGCTATCTTAGTGTAACAACCTAATTCATTTATACCAATTCCAGTTCCCGTATTTACTTATATGTGGTATTTTCTTGATTTATCGTGTTTTGGGTGCGGATGGTATTTTACATTTTACATCCCATTCGACCCGACCCGACCCGCTTGAACCTGTTTGATTCATATTTATGAATTACCCTGACTTGTTACGTAGACTGTACATTTTCATGTTTGGTAGATAATGGCATTTTATCTGGCATTGCATCTTTACTATACAACATTTTAAATCACGTAAAATAATTTAAAATTAAATAACATGGCTTGCATGATACCCCTAACCCCGTGGTAGAATCCGCTTCAGTGAAAAGGACGTATTTGGATGGCTACGCGCACGTACGTGCATCCGTTCTTAGGGGTATACATTTTCGTTACCTGAACATTCATTTTGAATTTTGAAAGTCGCATATATTTTTCGTATTTTAAAACTGAAATTTTAGACCCGACCCGGACGCATTTTGGAATACTTTTGTATCCCGCCAAAATTCAAATTATTTAAAAATTTTAAAATTTGTTTAAAATTTATTTAACAGTTCTAAAGATTTCTTTACAGCCAACTAAAGTATTTTTAAAAACTACAAATCTTTTTAAATTTTAAATCTTAAATCCTAATTCCTAATTAACAGCGCAACCCCAGCTCTCTCTCGCTGTTCCGTGGCTCCCATTCCCTCTCTCTTTCTTTTTCTCTTTCTCTTTCTCTCTCTCCCTCTCTCTCTCCCCCCGCGATATCTCTCTCTTTCTCTCTCCTCACAAACAGCCAAATTTCTTTCTCCTAACTGTTCATCCCTCTCTCTCTCCTCTCGATCTCGCTCTCTCTCCCCTCTCTCAGATTCTCTCTCTCTCCTCTCGCTTTCTTTATCTCTCTCTCTCTCTCCCCTTATATATATATTATCCTCCTTCCTCTCTCTCATTTTCTTTTCAACCGTGAGACCCAGCAAACCCCATCCATCGCCGGCCTCGAGCTCGCCGTCGCCCAAGCCTTCGATGACGCCCCTACCGACCTCTCCTCATCCTCACCTTCCTCTCACTCCTCTTCTCCCCCTCTCCTTCTCCAAACCCAAGAACCCGAGCACCCCCTGCACACCGCTCCATCGCCGGCGAGATCGCTGCAGTCGATCTCATCGTCGCCCCCTCTTTCCCCGATCACAGTGCACCCCAGTGAGCCCCTTCCTTCCTTCTCCTTTCCCTTTTCCTTCTTTCTTTCTTCTTTTCTTTCTTTCTTTCCTTAAAAACTGTTTTCTGTCTTCTGTAGATCGCCGGAGCCGTGATGACGCCGACGATCCAGACGACCTAGCGAACGTACCTGACTTGTATGATCATCCTTTTGCGTTGTTTGGAACCGTTCCGTGTACCGCGCATGCGTTGCGACTTTTCACCGACGTGGGGCATTCCGTATACATCCGTTTCTTGATCCGTTGAGGCAAGTTAATCTTGCTACATACTATATAACTTATTATATACATATTTACATAAATATCATACCTGTAGCTTAAATCTAGTACCCCATGTTTAGTTTTATAACGTTTCGATATTCCATTTGCATCCGTTTATATCATTTCATATCTAGGTCATGAAAACTTATCTTGTGACATACTAGATTACATTATACTGCATCCATATCAATATTTACATCACATATTGCTTAGTTGTACATCCCACATCACCATTTTATAGTTTTATAACTTTTCGGATACCCGTTTGCATCCATCTCATTTAGAATATATATAACTGCATCCATAGATCATATTAGTACATAATACTGTGAAATTAACACCCCATGTTTAATAAAGTGCATCCTAATTAGTACTGGAACTACAAATGTAACCCTAATCGAATTGTGCATCCATATCTTTGAATTTATATCTATTGGCATACCACATCACATTATTCCATTTTATTGTTATATTAGTACCCCATACTTGTCTTTGTGTACCCATACTTATTACAGTTTGATTATTAGCACCCACTTGATACTTGTGCACCCCCTGACATGACTTGATACACTACTGCTTGACACGACTTGATACCTGTGCACTCCTTGACATGACTTGATACATGTACATCACCTGACATGACCTGACGTACCACAGCTTGACTTGTTATATGATCTTGTTACTAATGCCGACAATCTTGACCTGTTGTCCCTATGGACATTTCCTGTTGTCTATTCAGAAAAACCTGTATCTTCTTGATCCTGTGTTGGTATTAGCTCCAGATTTATCAATAACTGACTTGAACACATAACTTGGGGGTATGGGGAAATCAATGATGAAACCTGACTTGTAACTCGAGAGTTCGATGCCTTTACTAATCAGTCTTACGGGCTAGGCCAGCCCCGGAATGATACTGCTGACATCATTTGTCTTTACATCTTACCTTTTACTACCTTGCGGCACGTCTCGGATTCAGCCCGAGAGTCTTGACCGTGATCCCGGGCACACACGGGATACTATTGAGTTACATCGATGATTCATCAAATTGATTTCAAAAGACTTGAGAGTAGTTAACCCAGTAGACCAGTTTAGATTACTTACTGCACATCACATGTGCCTTACCCTTCACTGTCCTTATTTATGTTACTGTTATACCTTTATTACTGTTCATACTCGTGCCTGCATGTCTTGCTACCTCCTGACTATATTATTGTTGATATTATGACACACTGACGTCTGGGTTTTGCATGGCCTAGATCCTCTACCTTTGCCGCGGGCCGAGCAGGAGTATTTCAGTCAGCAGGTCGAGCAGCAAGGACCTGTTAGTATTTTAGTTTTATTTATGCACTTTCATTCCTGATGTGAGCCCGCATTATGGGACGTACATTCCTGTTTATTATTGTATTGGATCCTTTGCTTCCGCATTATTTTATTCTTGACTCATTATTTTGGCTCATGGACATGTGTTAGATAGCTGTTTATTATTGTTCTTGATATCTCTACAGCCGTAATATGACTGTGGAGGGATATTTCCTATCCACAGGTAGTATGGTTGGCTCTGTCACGTGCCTATCTTAGCGTACTCTGGGAAGCGGGGCATGACAGGGTTTGTTTGGTATCAGAGCCATAGGATCTAGGTTAAACGGTTTTGATTCTTTTTGTAGTTGGGTATCAGACCCAATACACGAATCAGAATACTCGTGATTAGGAACATGTCCTGCCACTTTACCATCTTGCCATTTTTTTGAATCTTAACTTCCTCCTGATTCTACCTTGACGATATGCAAACCTCTTTGCATCTCGACTTGAAACTTGATTTTCTATTGTTTATCTCTAGAACTTAGACGACTTGGGTGGAGTTATGTAATTGTAGGTATGTACCGCGGCATGGTTACAATGCGGTACTCTATTTAAGTAACTTGGAGTTCTAGTCTTGATTCATATCCTTGATCTATATTTTGAATCTGTTTTCATCCTAATCCTTTCGGTGTTTTGATTTCAGGAACATGGCAGGCAGGAATCTGAAAACGTACCAGAGGCGTGTTGATGAAGACGCTTTGCTTGGAGTAATTCGTGGGATGCTGGAGAAATAGAAACGGCAGATTGAGCTGAACCAGCAGCAAGCCGAAGTTTTTCAGGAAGGTTTGCGGACCGTCTAGCAGTCCATAGACAATGTTGTGTCCAGACCAGTCGATCGTGTGGGTACCGTGGCGGATTTCAAGAGACTTAGTCCGTCCGTCTTTACTGGTCTGGAAGAGCCGTTGCCAGCGGAAGAGTGGCTGGTTGATATGGAGAATTTGCTCGTTGCGGCACAGATCCCAGAGGACAAGAGAGTGGATGTGGTACGCATCCAATTAGTGGACTATGCCCGTGAATGGTGTCTTGTAGAAGAGACCCGCTTACCCAAGCCGATCAGTTGGGCAGATTTTTCGAAGAGTTTCTTGGAGAAGTTCTTCCCGCAGATTGCACGGGAGGAAATGGAGGAAAGATTTATCAGTTTGAAGCAGAACGGTACACCTGTAGATGTATATGCAGCTGAGTGGGTAAGGCTCAGTAGATTCGCTGGACTTTTAGTTGTCAACGATGCTGATAGGGCAAGGAGGTTCATGTGCAGTTTGGATGTGGACATCCAGAGGCAAATTATATCTCTGGGATTGACCACTTTCTCACAAGTACTTACACCGGCCCGAGAGCAGCAGAGCCTATCTATGAAGACTGGGAGTATGCAGCAGCAAGCAGTTACAGTGCAGAAGCCAGCATTTGCACTAAACCGAGAGCATGTACGCAGAGGTATTCCGGTGAACCGACGCGGCGTAACACCTATGAAGAAGCCTGTCGTTGTTGATCAATGAAGGAGCGTGATTTGTGACTACTGCCATTTACCTGGACACGTGCAAAGGGAATGTGGCAGGATGCGGGGACTCTGTTTGGTTTGTGGATCGGCGGATCATACTATCAACGCTTGTCCGTCAAAGCTTCGCACGAAAGATGATATTCAAAGGCCACCGCAGAAGCAGTTTCAGGGACAGAAGCAGCTGACTAAGGACCCAATCAAGCTCGAGCATTTACCCTGACGGCTGAGGAAGCTAAGGCTTCAGGAGAAGTTGTTTCAGGTATCCTACTTGTTCATGATTTTCCCGCATTAGCGTTATTCGATCCTGGTGCATCCTATTGTTTTATGTCGTCCAAGTTTATTGCTACACACTCGATTGCTTGCACGACCCAGTCTAGTTGTTGGGACATACATATTGGGAATGGGAAGATCATAGCTAGTAGAGAATGTAAGGATTGTTCAGTTGTTGTTTGCGGATGGGAGTTATTTGCAGATTTCTTGGTGATTGATACAGGCAGCTATGAAGTCGTCTTGGGAATGGATTTTCTCGGCACTTTCCACGCTCACATTGATTGTAGGGAAAAGAAAGTAATTTTCCAGATTTCCAGACATTCGGAGTTTATCTTTATTGGAGGAAGCAGTTTTGTCGGGCCAGCCAAGTTTAGGGCTAGGCCGACAAATAATGTTCTTTCGTCGATGGAAGTCGATAAGGAAGAAGCGCCAGCTATAGTTCGAGATTTCATGGACCTGTTCGAGGACATATCAGGTTTACCGTCGAAACGGGACGTAGAGTTCGCGATCGATCTTATTCCTGGTGCAGCGCCAATTTCTAAGTCGTTCTATCCAATAGCACCATTAGAGTTGGAAGAAGTCAAGAAGCAGCTTGCTGAATTACTTGAGAAGGGTTGGATTCGCAGCAGTAACTCACCTTGGGGAGCTCCAGTTCTTCTAGTCAAGAAGAAAGATAGCACAAGGAAGATATGCATCGACTATCGAGAATTAAACCGGATGACTATTAAGAACAAGTACCCGATCGCTCGTATTGGCGAATTATTCGAGCAGCTTAGTGGCGCAAGGGTATTCTCGAAACTGGATTTATGATCCAGATATCATCAGGTCCGAGTTAAATCAGAAGATATTTGCAAAACGGCGTTCAGAACTCGGTATGGACATTACGAGTATTTAGTGATGCCCTTCGGAGTAACGAATGCACCGGCGATATTTATGGACTTGATGAACCGAATCTTTTCACCATTCTTAGACCAGTTTATAATGGTGTTCATTGATGATATTCTGCTTTACTCAAAGAGTATTGAAGAGCATGCAGAATACTTGAAGATCGCACTGCAGACATTGAGGCAAGAAAGATTGTATGCAAAGATGAGCAAGTGCGAGTTTTGGTTTGAAGAAGTGAAGTTTTTGGGGCATGTCATGTCCAGAGATGGAATCGCCGTTGATCCCGAAAAGATTGCAGCAGTTCGAGATTGGCCGATTCCGAAGAACGTAGCAGAGATCAGAAGCTTTCTTAGACTTGCTGGGCATTACAGAAGGTTCGTGGAGAATTTTGCTCGTTTGGCTGAGCCTTTGACCAAGCTTATGCTCAAGGAGGTACCATTTGTGTGGATGGATAAGTGTGTGTCATCTTTTGAGGCATTGAAGCAGAGACTGATAACCACTCCTATTCTAACCGTTCCAGACAGTTCCAGAGGATTGGTGATTCACAGCGACGCATCTAGGAAAGGATTGGGATGTATTTTGATGAAGCAAGGGAAGGTTAATGTTGTGCCGGATGCGCTTAATCGGTTGCAGCAATTCGGATGTTGACTGCACAAAAATAACTTATTGAAGACTTTTGGAGATTCAATTTGGAGATTGTGCTACCGCATTCTTCGGGACAGTTGATGCAGCTGCAAGTACAGTCGTCATTGATCGAGAACATTAAAGCGACGCGGTTACAGGACCCTAGATTGCAAAGGTTTCGAGAACAAGTTGAAGCTGGACTTCGAACGGACTTGTTGATTCATGAAGATGGTTCTTTGCGATATGGTAGTCGTTTGTGTGTGCCAAAAGGAGATATTTGCGAAGAAGTTATGAAGGAGGCGCACAGTTCCGCATATTCCGTACATCCAGGAGGCACGAAGATGTACCGAGATCTACGACAGCATTTCTGGTGGGAAGGCATGAAATGGGAGATTGCCCGCTTTGTAGCGAGATGCTTGGTGTGTCAGCAAGTTAAGGCTGAACATCAAAGGGTTGCTGGTTTATTGCAACCACTTCCGATTCCTCAATGAAAGTGGTAACATATAACCATGGATTTGATGACGGCTTTACCGCGGAATCCAAAGGGCAACAATGCAGTTTGGGTGATTGTCGATCGATTGACCAAGGCAGCTCATTTCATCCCATTTCGAGTTGGTCAATCAACGGAAGCATTGGAAGAACGGTACATGCAGGAGATTATAAGATTGCATGGAGTACCGGTGAGCATCGTTTCTGATCGTGACACCCATTTCTTATCACACTTCTGTAGAAACTTACAGGAAAGTTTGGGGACTCGATTGAAATTTATCACAGCTTATCATCCTCAGACAGATGGCCAGTCCGAGAGAACGATCCAAACTCTTGAAGACATGTTGAGAGATTGCATGTTAGACTTCAAGTGTTCATGGGAGGATCATCTACACTTGGTGGAGTTTTCTTACAATAACAGTTTTCAGGCGACTATTCAGATGGCTCCATTTGAAGCGTTGTATGATCGCAAGTGCCGCTCACCCTTTGTTGGGACGATATTGGAGAACGAAGATTGTTGGGACCGGATTTGATCGTGCAAACAGTGGAGAA
Source organism: Agapanthus africanus (assembly GCA_030015575.1). Classification (NCBI taxonomy): domain Eukaryota; kingdom Viridiplantae; phylum Streptophyta; class Magnoliopsida; order Asparagales; family Amaryllidaceae; genus Agapanthus; species Agapanthus africanus. The sequence goes on along the minus strand of CM057350.1, from coordinate 41,130,070 downwards.
AGTTACACTATCCGGAAACATTTGAAGACAGCACAAGATCGGCAGAAGAGTTGGGCCGATATATCGAGAAGACCTATAGAGTTCACGGTTGGTGATATTGTGTTCTTGAAGATATCACCCACTAGAGGAGTGATTCGCTTTGGGAGTCGAGGCAAGCTTAGTCCTCGATTCGTTGTGCCTTTCGAGATTTTGGAGCGTGTTGGAGAAGTGGCGTATCGATTGGTTTTACCGCAATCTTTGGCGAATGCTCATGACGTATTTCATGTATCTCAACTCCGTAAGTATGTTCGAGATGAAACACACGTGCTGGATCATTCGAAGCTGACTGTACGAGAAGATTTAACCTTTGAGGAACGACCAGTGTCGATTATGGATAGAAGGGAAAAGGTTCTTAAGAACAAGGTTATCCCGCTTGTACTTGTTTCTTAGGGAAATCGCTTATATGGAGAATCAACTTGGGAACGAGAAGATGAAATCCGACAGAAGTTTCCGCATTTATTTTTGTAGTTTCTTGATTGTTTAACCTTTCTTGTTCTTGGAATTTCGAAGACGAAATTCTTTTTGTAGTTGGGTATAATGTAACAACCTAATTCATTTATACCAATTCCAGTTCCCGTATTTACTTATCTGTGGTATTTTCTTGATTTATCGTGTTTTGGGTGCAAATGGTATTTTACATTCTACATCGCATTCGACCCAACCCGCTTACTTGAACATGTTTGATTCATATTTATGAATTACTCTGACTTGTTATGTAGACTGTGCATTTTCATGTTTAGTACATACTGGCATTTTATCTGGCATTGCATCTTTACTATATAACATTTTAAGTCACGTAAAATAATTTAAAATTACATAACATGGATTGCATGATACCCCTAATCCCGTGGTAGCATCCGCGCATCTTGTTCTAGTCCCGTTCAGTGAAACGGACGTGTTTGGATGGCTATGCGCACGTACGTGCATCCATTCTTGGGGGTATGCATTTTCGTTACCTGAGCATTCATTTTGAATTTTGAAAGTCGCATATATTTTTCGTATTTTAAAACTGAAATTTTAGACCCGACCCGGGCGCGTTTTGGAATACTTTTGTATCCCGCTAAAATTCAAATTATTTAAAATTTTTAAAATTCGTTTAAAATTTATTTAACAGTTCTAAAGATTTCTTTACAGCCAACTAAAATATTTTTAAAAACTACAAATCTTTTTAAATTTTAAATCTTAAATCCTAATTCCTAATTAACAGCGCAACCCCGGCTCTCCCTCTCGCTGTCCCGTAGCCCCCACTCCCTCTCACTTTCTTTTTCTCTTTCTCTTTCTCTCTGTTCCTCTCTCTCTCTCCCCCCGCGATATCTCTCTTTCTCTCCCCCTACAAATAGCCAAATTTCTTTCTCCTAACTGTTCATCCCTCTCTCTCTCTCCTCTCGATCTCGCTCTCTCTCTCTCGCCTCTCAGATTCTCTCTCTCTCCTCTCGCTTTCTTTATCTCTCTCTGTCCCCCTATATATATATATATATATATATATATATATATATATATATATATATATATGTTACCCTCCTTCCTCTCTCTCATTCTTTTCAACCGCGAGACCCAGCAAACCCCAGCCATCGCCGGCCTCGCGCTCGCCGTCGCCCAAGCCTCCGACGACGCCCCTACCGACCTCTCCTCATCCTCACCTTCCTCTCACTCCTCTTATCCCTCTCTCCTTCTCCAAACCCAAGAACTCGAGCACCCCCTGCACATCGCTCCTTCGCCGGTGATATCGTTGCAGTCGATCTCATCGTCGCCCCCTCGTTCCCTGATCACAGTTCACCCCAATGAGCCTCTTCCTTCCTTCTCCTTTCCCTTTTCCTTCTTTCTTTCTTCTTTTCTTTCTTTCTTTGCTTAAAAACTGTTTTTTGTCTTCTGTAGATCGCCGGAGCCGTGACGACGCCGATGATCCAGACGACCCAGCGAACGTACCTGACTTGTGTGATCACCCTTATGCGTTGTTTGGAACCGTTCCGTGTACCGCGCACGCGTCGTGACTTTTCACCGATGTGAGGAGTTCCGTATACATCCGTTTCTTGATCCGTCGAGACAAGTTAATCTTGCTACATGCTATATAACTTATTATATACCTATTTAAATAAATATCATACATGTAGCTTAAATCTAGTACCCCATGTTTAGTTTTATAACGTTTCGATGTCCGTTTGCATCCGTTTATATCATTTCATATCTAGGTCATGAAAACTTAACTTGCGACATACTAGATTACATTATACTGCATCCATATCAATATTTATATCACATATTGCTTATTTGTACATTTCATATCACCATTTTATAGTTTTATAACTTTTCGGATACCCGTTTGCATCTATCTCATTTAGAATATATATAACTGCATCCATAGATCATATTAGTACATAATACCATGAAATTAACACCCCATGTTTAATAAAGTGCATCCTAATTAGTATTGGAACTATAAATGTAACCCTAATCGATAATTGTGTATCCATATCTTTGAATTTATATCTATTGGCATACCACATCACATTATTCCATTTTATTATTATATTAGTACCCCATACTTGTCTTTATGTACCCATACTTATTACAGTTTGATTATGAGCACCCACTTGATACTTGTGCACCTCCTGACATGACTTGATACATTACTGCTTGACACGACTTGATACCTGTGCACTCCTTGACATGACTTGATACATGTACACCACCTGACATGACCTGACATACCACAACTTGACTTGTTACCTGATCTTGTTACTAATGCTGACAATCTTGACCTGTTATCCCTACGGACATATCTTTTTGTCTATTCAGACAAACCTGTACCTACTTGATCCTGTGTTGGCATTAGCTCCAGATTTATCAATACCTGACTTGAACACATAACTTGGGGGTATGGGAAAATCAATGATGAAACCTGACTTGTAACTCGACAGTTCGATGCCATTACTGATCAGTCTTACGGGCTAGGCCAGCCTCGGAATGATGCTGCTGACATCATTCGTCTTTACATCTTACCTTTTACTGCCTAGCGGCATGTCTCGGTTTCAGCCTGAGAGTCTTGACCGTGATCCCGGGCACGCACGGGATACTATTGAGTTACATCGATGATTCATCAAATTGATTTCAAAAGACTTGAGAGTAGTTAACCCAGTAGACCAGTTTAGATTACTCACTGCACATCACCTGTGCCTAACCCTTCACTGTCCTTATTTATGTTACTATTATACCTTTATTACTGTTCATACTCGTGTATGCATGTCTTGCTTCCCCCTGACTATATTATTGTTGATATTATGACGCACTGACGTCTGGGTTTTGCATGGCCCAGATCTTCTACCTTTGCCGCAGGCCGAGCAGGAGTATTTCAGTCAGCAGGCCGAGCAGTGAGGACCTGTTAGTATTTTAGTTTTATTTATGCACTTTCATTCCTGATGTGAGCCCGCATTATGGGACGTACACTCCAGTTTATTATTGTATTGGATCCTTTGCTTCCGCATTATTTTATTCTTGACTCGTTATTTTAGCTCATGGACATGTTTTAGATAGTTGTTTATTATTGTTCTTGATATCTCTACAGCCGTAATGTGACTGTGGATGGATATTTCCTATCCATAAGTAGCATGGTTGGCTCTATCACGTGCCTATCTTAGCGTACTCTGAGAAGCGGGACGTGACACTTAGCTTCAGTTGCAAGATGAACCGTCAGGTGCATTATGATATCGAAGAATGACGGTGGGAAAATACGCTCAAATTTGCAAACTATCAATGAAATAGAATTTTCTAGATTCTCCAGCGTCACAACATCCAGGGTTTTAGCGTACAATTCTCTAAAAAAGTAACAAAGGTCATTGATTAGTAGACCAACCGATTCGGGAAGGGAAATCCTGAGGGTTAACGGGAGAAGGTACTCCATAATAACATGGTGAGCATGACTTTTTCAGCCCTTCGATCTTGCCTTTCATAATTTTTATGTTTTTTCTAAATGATCCTGAAAAACCTGTGGGAACTTTCAAATCATGCAACAACTGTAGGAACCTTTTCTTTTCCGGTTGCGACATATGATATGCGACATTGGGAAGTACAAACTTTCCTGGTTTAACCGCTATTGGTTTAGAATGCAATTCACTTCTAATTTCCCAGTCCTAAAGATCCATCCGAGCACGGAGATTGTCTTTTGATTTTCCGTCTTTACAAAAAAGCAAGTTGAGTACATGCTTGGATACACTCTTCTCTATGTGCATGACATCCAGATAATGACGTACTAAATTTGTTGACCGGTATGGAAGCTCGTAGACAATACTTAATTTGTTCCAGTAGGGTGGTTTGACCTGTTGTAACGACTGTATACCTTAGATACGTAATAAAAACATTTTATAATTTTTTCGAGATCAAAACAATTATTTTACTGCTTACATTGGTAGATAACACTTTAAAAATATTTTTCCATGTTTAAAATAAATTAATATGATTTTAGGAATTTTTAGGAATTTTTGGGAATTTTTAAGAATTTAAATGTTTTTTTTTATCGAAGGAAAAAAATTTTATAACCGATGAGAAGATCTATTTTAGACCAAATTTGATTGCAAAACATATAAAATATCAAAATAAAATTTGTATAATTTTTTCAGATTTTTTAAAATATTTTTACTATTTTTAAATAATTTTTAGAACCAAACAAATAATTTATAAAATAATTTTAAATAACAAAAAATAATTTTATTGGTTGAAAAAGATATAAAATATCGAAATACATTTTATATAATTTTTTCAGATTTTTAAAAATATTTTTACTATTTTAAAATAATTTCTAGAAGCCAAAAACAATTTTTAAAATATTTTTAAATAATAAAAATAATTTTATTTTATTTTATTAATCTGAAATAAATCTGGACCGTCAGATTTAAAAATCAATGGTCCATATCTTGCAGACAGATTTTTATTATAATATATATATATTTATATATATTATTAAAATAAATATATATATATATATATCTACCTTTAATCTGGACCGTCAGATCAAGATCCAACGGTCAAAAAAAACCATCCACACCAACCCCGACACTGTTCACACGTGAAAACCGTGGACCGTCAGATCTGACCAAATCAACGGTCAGATCTGATGGGTTACTGTAGCAAAATAATTTTTTAATCCCAGAAATCCCTATAAATAGCCCTGAACTTCTAAAATTCCTCAAAAATTATCTGTTCGATATAAAATTCTGAAAATATTTCCAGAGCTTTCTCTTTGAGTCCTCTATACTCTAGAACAAGTCTCAAGGCTAGAAAAATTCTTGGATTCAAGATATGTATTTTCTCATACAACCCGACGTTCACCGAAGTTCATTTTTCTAGATTATTTCAGGTAAGATCTCTCAACACTTGACCTCTTGTTATCTTCATCATAACAATATATATCTGTGAAAAATATGTTAGGACCTAATTCTGAATATTTAACTGTATTATCTATTTTACGAGTTTTGACAGTTAAAATCGATATTAAACCATGTTAATATAATGAACTTTTATCATTTATCCTTCACGATAAAATCACCGGGGTAACGGACAACCCCGAATTCATGGTTAGACATATGGAACTAAGTTTTAAGACAACTATCATGACCGAGATAACTTTTTCCGGAATAAAAGTAATTATTTTACGGTTTAATAAAACTTATCGATAATTAGTTTCTTAATATTAAAACATGGAAAAATTATAGTAAATTTTTATATATTGTTAAAATTAATGATAAACCTGTAAAATCATATTTTTGCTAATTTGGGTATTTCACAACAAATTATGTAACTCTTATTACACTTTTACGTTTAAATACCATTCATTTAATAAAACTGTTTTCTAAAGGATTTAGTATTTATACAAATCTTTGCAAAGCGCCGCTACAACCCATTTTGGGGAACCCGTTCGGGATGGTGCGGATTATCGCACATCCTCGGGCTTAGTAGTGTGAGATTCAGACCTCCGCAAGGAGCATTCGGTCTCGAAAGATTTAAAATACGACATCTTAAGAAAATGAGATTTTTAGAATATAAAATATATATTAAGATTATTTTTGTATAAATATATGTATATTTATCATTAAAATAACTATTTTGTTATGATATAAAAAAATTCCACATTTTTCTAAAAATCGCAAGAATCAATTTACCTTAAAATACCATGAATTTCATACAAAACCAATATTGCAAATAAACACCAATTATTATGAAAGTATGATATTTTCACTAGAAATATCACAATATAAAATCTACATTCATTACAATTCTAAAGATGATTAATAAATACTTGGGGTATATTTTGAAAACTATACAAGAGTACTTTCCATTTTTGTTTTGCCATTGTTTAGGCATCGCTTTATTCCATGTATTTACTTTTTTCCATGTACTGTAAAAGAATGTTGATGAATAAAGTTGCTGATATATTATGTCTCTTGTGCATTTTATTTATATTGCTTAGACACGCTTAGCGTATTTACTTCAGAGTAAATACGTAGCGGGCCCGTCGCGTCCCCTTCGCCGTACACCGGGAAGCGGGGCGTGACAGGTTTTGTTGGCGGCCCATGCAGGTCAGCGCTGTATAGAACCCTCCTATGCAGTTCTGTTCTGCGTGAACAACCTAAGCAATATAACACAAGAACCAGCAACTAAAAACATTCTTTACAATTCATGTTTCTTGAATCTTTTCATTTCATGTACTTGAATCTATCCTAACATAAATTTTTCTTCAAGATTATGGATTCACCAGACTTTCCTTGAATCTGTAACACTTTCTTTTCAAGCTTTCTTTTCAATCTTTAATACCTACATACATACTTTTACCTTCTTAAAACAAATCCCACATACCTTAGGTACAATCTTAGTATCCTCAATACCTGCACTAGCACTGTTTGATACTGGAGCATCTCATTGCTTTATGTCGCAACGGTTTGTCCGAACCCATGCGATTCCAGTCTCACCGCTTGTATCCAGCTGGAACGTCAGTTCCGGAAATGGTGTTCTAAAAGCAACTATGGGATACAGCATGTGCCCAGTCGTCGTCTGCAGTCGAGAATTTTATGCTGACTTCAAGGTACTAGATATACCAAACTTCGATGTGGTTCTAGGAATGGATTGGCTTGGAACCTTTTATGCTACCATCGACTGTCGTCAAAGGAGGGTAGTATTTGAGATTCCAGATCATCCGGTTTTCTATTTCAAGAGTGGAGACCGGACATTGGAGCCAAGTACTTACAAAGCAAAGCCAAGGGAAGCAGTAGTTGCAGCAGCTCGAGCAGAAGAAGAATCAAGACCGGAGGTAGTTCGAGAGTTCGATGATGTATTTCCTGACGATATATCAGGTTTGCCTCCCGATCGAGCTCTTGAATTCAGTATTGACTTAGTACCAGGAGCACAACCAGTGATCAAAGCACCTTATCGGTTAAGTCCGGAAGGTTTGAAGGAGGTCCGAACTCAGTTGGACGAATTATTGGCAAAAGGATGGATTCGTCCCAGCACGTCAAGTTGGGGATCACCAATACTGCTTGTGAAGAAGAAGGAAGGTTCATACAGAATGTGCATCGATTATAGAGCCTTGAACGAAGTAACCATAAAGAACAAGTATCCCCTTCCGCGCATCGATGATTTATTCGATCAGCTAAGTGGATCTTGTGTATTCTCTAAGTTAGATCTTCGTTCAGGTTATCATCAGGTGAAGGTCAAGGAGTCTGATATCTACAAAACGGCTTTCAGAACTCGTTATGGACATTACGAATTTCTTGTGATGCCATTTGGAGTGACCAACGCACCGGCAATATTCATGAACCTAATGAACCAAGTTTTCCGGGAGTATTTAGACAGGTTTGTTGTCATCTTCATCGACGACATCCTGGTGTATTCTAAGAGTCGGAAAGAACATGCAGAACATCTACGAATTGTCCTGGAAACTCTTCGACAACATCAGCTTTATGCCAAGTACAGCAAGTGCGAGTTTTGGCTAAATCAAGTTGGTTTTCTTGGACATATCGTATCAGGAGAAGGAATCTCTGTGGATCCAGCGAAAGTTTCGGTAGTTAGCGAATGGCCTACACCAAAGTCAGTGAAGGATATTCGAAGTTTCTTGGGTTTAGCTGGATATTACAGAAGATTTATTGAAGGCTTTTCGAAGATAGCAACACCCTTGACCAAGCTCACACGTAAAGATGAAGAATTTGTGTGGTCAGAAGCATGCGAACAAGTTTTTGTAGAACTCAAGTCAAGGTTGACATCAGCACCTATTCTCGTCATACCGGATCAATCTGGAGGATTCGAAGTGCATTGTGATGCATCCGGTAAGGGATTAGGGTGTGTCCTACATCAGCACGGTAAGCTTGTGGCTTATGCTTCAAGACAACTGAAGACTCATGAACGCAATTATCTGAAGCATGACCTGGAGTTGGCAGCCGTCATCTTTGCTCTCAAGATTTGGCGCCATTATCTACTTGGTGAACGAGTGAACATCTACACAGATCATAAGAGCCTGAAGTATGTGTTTACTCAGAAGGAGTTGAATATGCGGCAGAGAAGATGGTTAGAACTCATGGCGGACTTTGATATCGATTTGCAATATCACCCAGGGAAGGTGAACGTAGTGCTTGATGCTCTTAGTCGCCAACCATTATCGATGAATCTCACCGCTCAGTGGAAGCTTCAGCAAGACTTGCATCAGATGGAGATTGAAGTAGTCGTGCCAAGTAATGCTTCAAGTTTGATGAATCTACAAATTCAATCAAACATTGTCAATCAGATCAAAGCAGCTCAAGCAAGTGATGCTAAGTTGCAAAGGATCAGAGAGCAAGTGGAGAATGGACTCAGAACAGATTTCATCATCCATGAAGACGGATCTTTGAGATACGGCAGCAGATTGTGTGTACCAAAGGGTCCTGTTCGGGAAGAGTTAATGAAAGAAACTCATAGCTCTCCCTATTCAGTACATCCTGGAGGTACCAAAATGTACAAGGATCTACGTCAGAATTATTGGTGGTATGGAATGAAGCGTGAAGTAGCCAGAAGTGTCGCAAAATGTTTGGTGTGTCAGCAAGTAAAGGCTGAATATCACAGGACAGCTGGACTACTTCAACCGTTACCAATTCCAGAATGGAAGTGGCAGCACATCACGATGGATTTTGTAACTGCTCTTCCTCGCAGCACAAAGGGTAACGATGCGATTTGGGTCATTGTGGATCGACTCACAAAGTCGGCTCACTTCATCCCATTTCGAGTTGGCCAATCAACTGAGACACCAGCAAAGAAGTACATGGAGGAAATTGTGAGACTTCATGGAGTACCGGTCTGCATTGTCTCCGATCGTGACACCAGGTTCCGATCGCAATTTTGGCAGAGTCTGCAAGCTAGCTTGGGAACAAGTCTGAACTTCAGCACGGCTTATCATCCACAAACAGATGGTCAGTCGGAACAGACTATTCAGATCTTAGAGGATATGCTCAGAGCATGTATGCTCGACTTCAAGGGATCATGGGAAGATCACCTGCATCTTGTGGAGTTCGCGTACAATAACAGCTACCAAGCAAGCATAGGAATGGTACCTTTTGCAGCATTATATGGAAGGAAGTTTCGATCGCCATTAAGTTGGGACGACATCGGAGATAGAGAATTCCTTGGACCAGAGATGATAGTAGCGACCGTTGATGTGGTTCGTACTATCAGGGAAAGAATGCGCATAGCCCAAGATAGACAGAAACACTGGGCGGATACAAAGAGACGACACTTGGAGTTCCAGCCAGGAGATCATATATTCCTGAAAATATCTCCGAACCGCGGAGTGATCAGATTTGGAAGACGGGGAAAGTTGAGTCCGAGATACATTGGACCGTTCGATATACTCGAACGAGTCGGTGAAGTGGCATATCGTTTAGCGCTTCCACCCTCATTAGAAGGAGTGCATAACGTGTTCCACATATCCCAACTCAGAAGGTATGTGAGTGACCCCAGCCATATACTTGATCATTCCGAGCTCACGATACAGCCCGATTTGTCTTGTGAGCAACAACCTGTGGAGATCCTGGACAGGAAAGTGAAGACACTTCGAAACAAAGAAGTTAACTTGGTCCGAGTGATGTAGAGGAAAGACACTCCGGGAGAGTCCACTTGGGAAAGGGAAGCCGACATGCGTGCAAGATACCCTTTCTTATTTATGGATTAGTCCTTATATAATTGTAAATTTCGAGGACGAAATTTCTCTAAGGAGGGTAGATTGTAACGACTGTATACCTTAGATACGTAATAAAAACATTTTATAATTTTTTCGAGATCAAAACAATTATTTTACTGCTTACATTGGTAGAAAACACTTTAAAAATATTTTTCCATGTTTAAAATAAATTAATATGATTTTAGGAATTTTTGGGAATTTTTAAGAATTTAAATGTTTTTTTTATCGAAGGAAATTTTTTTTTATAACTGATGAGAAGATCTATTTTAGACCAAATTTGGTTGCAAAACATATAAAATATCAAAATACAATTTATATAATTTTTTCAGATTTTTAAAAATATTTTTACTATTTTTAAATAATTTTTAGAACCAAACAAATAATTTATAAAACAATTTTAAATAATAAAAAATAATTTTATTGGTTGAAAAAGATATGAAATATCGAAATACATTTTATATAATTTTTTCAGATTTTTAAAAATAATTTTACTATTTTAAAATAATTTCTAGAAGCCAAAAACAATTTTTAAAATATTTTTAAATAATAAAAATAATTTTATTTTATTTTATTAATCTGAAATAAATCTGGACCGTCAGATTTAAAAATCAATGGTCCAGATCTTGCCGACAGATTTTTATTATAATATATATATATTTATATATATTATTAAAATAAATATATATATATATATCTGCCTTTAATCTGGACCGTCAGATCAAGATCCAACGGTCAAAAAAAACCATCCACACCAACTCCGACACTGATCACACGTGAAAACCGTGGGCCGTCAGATCTGACCAAATCAACGGTCAGATCTGATGGGTTACTGTAGCAAAATAATTTTTTAATCCCAGAAATCCCTATAAATAGCCCTGAACTTCTAAAATTCCTCAAAAATTATCTGTTCGATAAAAAATTCTGAAAAAATTTCCAGAGCTTTCTCTTTGAGTCTTCTATACTCTAGAATAAGTCTCAAAGCTAGAAAAATTCTTGGCTTCAAGATATGTATTTTCTCATACAACCCGAAGTTCACCGAAGTTCATTTTTCTAGATCATTTCAGGTAAGATCTCTCAACACTTGACCTCTTGTTATCTTCATCATAACAATATCTATCTGTGAAAAATATTTTAGGACCTAATTCTGAATATTTAACTGTATTATCTATTTTACGAGTTTTACGATTAAAATCTATATTAAACCATGTTAATATAATGAACTTTTATCATTTATCCTTCACGATAAAATCACCGGGGTAACGGACAACCCCGAATTCATGGTTAGACATATGGAACTAAGTCTTAAGACAACTATCATGACCGAGATAACTTTTGCCGGAATAAAAGTAATTATTTTACGGTTTAATAAAACTTATCGATAATTAGTTTCTTAATATTAAAACATGGAAAAATTATAGTAAATTTTTATATATTGTTAAAATTAATGATAAACCTGTAAAATCATATTTTTGCTAATTTGGGTATTTCACAACAAATTATGTAACTCTTATTACACTTTTACGTTTAAATACCATTCATTTAATAAAACTGTTTTCTAAAGGATTTAGTATTTATACAAATCTTTGCAAAGCGCTGCTACAACCCATTTTGGGGAACCCGTTCGGGATGGTGCGGATTATCGCACATCCTCGGGCTTAGTAGTGTGAGATTCAGACCTCCGCAAGGAGCATTCGGTCTCGAAAGATTTAAAATACGACATTTTAAGAAAATGAGATTTTTAGAATATAAAATATATATTAAGATTATTTTTGTATAAATATATGTATATTTATCATTAAAATAACTATTTTGTTATGATATAAAAAAATTCCACATTTTTCTAAAAATCGCAAGAATCAATTTACCTTAAAATACCATGAATTTCATACAAAACCAATATTGCAAATAAACACCAATTATTATGAAAGTAGGATATTTTCACTAGAAATATCACAATATAAAATCTACATTCATTACAACTCTAAATACGATTAATAAATACTTGGGGTATATTTTGAAAACTATACAAGAGTACTTTCCATTTTTGTTTTGCCATTGTTTAGGTATCGCTTTATTCCATGTATTTACTTTTTTCCATGTACTGTAAAAGAATGTTGATGAATAAAGTTGCTGATATATTATGTCTCTTGTGCATTTTATTTATATTGCTTAGACACGCTTAGCGTATTTACTTCAGAGTAAATACGTAGCGGGCCCGTCGCGTCCCCTTCGCCGTACACCGGGAAGCGGGGCGTGACACCTGTTTTGCCGGATCTATCCCGAAGGTCACATTATTGTACCCATCCTACTGAGCAGTCACGTTCTCTCCGGACAATGAGGATGGAGGCCCAAAAAGCTCCTGATGACCATCAAAGTGAGCAGTGTCTAACCTGTAGGGATGGTCTAGTGGCAGGAAACGCCGATGGGCGCAATAATAAACCTTCCTGCTAAAATTCAAGATTTTCGATATTGTATATTGATGGCTATAAGGGCATGATTTATGACCATGTACGGATCAACCTGATAGCATTCCATACGCAGGAAAGTCATTAATTGTCCCTATTAAAGCCGCACACAGTGTGAAGGTTGTATCTATATTTGCATCGTAAGACTCTACAACATCAATAAATAAAGATTTTAACTCATCGATCAGAGGTCGGAGATAGACGTCGATATTATTTCCCGGTGATTTTGGTCCGTCGATAAGAAGAGACATCATAAAGTAGGATTGATCCAAAACCAACTAAGGCGACAGATTATAAACTATCATTACAACAGACCATGTGCTGTGGCTTCCAGCTATATAGTTGAATGGGAAGAAGCTATCACTGGCGAGTCCGAGCTTGACATTGCGAGGATCACTACTGAATATTTCGTGCCTCCTATCGAAACCCTTCCATGCCGGTGAATCTCTTGGATGACTCATTTTTCCATCTTCACTTGTAAGAGCACGGTGATACCAAATCATTGCCTCGGCTGTTTTCTTGCACCTGAATAGCCTCTGCAGCCTCTGTGTTATAGGAAAGTATCGTGCTATCTTTATAGGTATATCGGGATTCTTATTGGATTCTTTCGGTTTATACCTGGCCTCTCCGCATGTTGGACACTTTTTCAAATCTGAATTCTTTTTTCGGTACAACATGCAATTTCTGGGATATGCTTGAATCTTTTCACACTTCAGACCCAAATCAGACATCATTTTCTGGGCTCCGTACCAGCTGTCGGGCACATTATTTTCCGGGGGCATAGAATCTTTCAAGAACTTCAGAAGTATCGTGAATGACTTGTTGCTCCATCTATTTAGGCACTTAATCTGGAAAAGTTAGACGAACCATGAGAGGGTGGAATACTTTGCATTCTCATAAATAGGTCTTCTAACATTATTCATGAACTTTTCATACTTATTCGCACGCGGTTCTTAACCGGAAGGAATGTCATTTTCGGTACGAATACTATCACCTAGGGCAGCCTCTACCATATCCTCCATTTCTTCTCCTGGAAAGAAGTTTCCGTCTTTTTCTTCTGCCGCATTACCGTCTTCTCCTTCATCTTATGCCGCATTACGGTCTTCTTCTTCTCCTTCCCCGTGATATAGCCAAGTTGTATAAAGTCTAGTAAAATCATGTTTAACAATGTGAAGCTCTATGAATTCTACCTTCTGCCAGTACTTATTCCTATATCTATCGCACGGGCAGAGAATCTTCTCTAACACGATTTTATTATGTGAGCATGCAAATTCAATGAAAGCTGAAACTTCTGTGACAAATTTAGGTTACATACGTTAGTGCCAATCCATGTACATCCAGTCCTTAACTCAAATGTACTCATGGGCCATGTTAGACTGTATAACATATAAATTGTAGGTTATGATGACTATATTGAGAAATCTAAAAACGGGATGGTTACTGACAAAGAAGAAAATCAGTAGATGAAAGTTTGTCGTTGAAAAAAATAAATTATCGATAAACAAAGTTAGATTTGAAGATACCCAAGTATGAGTTGTATTCTGTGTATGTGTGTTTCAATTTATGATTTTCCTTAATTGTAGGGTTGTTGGTGTGTATGTGCTTTGTGTGTGCGTTTGTTATGTATTCGTTTTGTATGTGTGTGTTTCGGCTGTCGGGGGTAAGGCTTTTATCCCATTAATAATGTATAGAGAAGACACACATTCGCTTGTGCTTTCATCCGTTTCGATTAAAGTTCGGCAGCACCTCCCCGCTGTTCTCCGAGTATACTGTAATAGAATAGATAATCATTTCAATGCCGTGAAACAACGTTGAAATGAATATCTAATCTATCTTTGTACATGGAGAACCAGCGGAAAAGTACCGACGAAATAACTCGAAACGAATGAAAACACAAGTGAATGCAAGTGTTTGCTTTATACATTCCTAATGTGTCCACACTGGACAAATCTATCGGTTATCATACGATTGAATCTTCTCGTTACATAGACTACACGAAGCTTTTTAGTACCGAACTATACCGTCCTCTTTCGCGGGGTTCTCGGCTCACAAATCAGCCATTGTCCTCCGATATTTAATAACCTTCATATAGTTCTATGTCACGACGAACACCGAGCGTATGTTAATCGATAGACGGGGACTAACTTGCGCTTTGATTTTCATATATGAGTATCGATGAGAATATGAAAGTTTCATATTATTATCGAGTATCATGTATTGGTTTTAACTTGAACATTTAACATGAATAGGTTTTACGTTTACGTTTCGTTATTAAGGGTTCAAAGTTTTTAGTTTAGAGTAAGTTTTATTTGCGTTTACGGTAAAATTGTACATTTACGATATCATCGAGTATCCTACTGAAGGAACCAGTGCACCGTAAACCCTAACCCTGATTAACCTAAATTAACCCTAATCATCACCCTAACTCAAATTATCCCTAATTAACCCAAAATTAACCCAAATTAACCTAATTAACCCAAATTATCACTAATTAACCCAATTAACCCAAATTAACCCTAATCAACACCCTAATACAGATACACTCTACTTTACCTAATTAATCCTAGCCCAAACCCTAACCCAAATTAACCTAAACCTAATCATCACCCAAACCCCAACACAAATTAACTCTCGCACTAACCAAAATTAATCCTAATTAATCTAATTAGCCTAAATCCTAGCCCTAATCATCATCAACCACATTTTACCTAATTAACCCAAACTAACCCTAAACCTAACCCTACTTAATTAACCCAAACTAACCCTAACCCTACCTAATTAACCCTAACCTTAAACCGAACCCTAACCCTAACCCTAACTCTAACCCTAACTAATTAACCCTAACCCTAGCCCAAACCCTAGACCGAACCCTAACTCTAAGCCCTAGTAGTAACCCTAAAATCAACAAAAACACAAATAAAAGCATAATTATAAATTAAAAATTGAAATTAACTCACCTTAGTAGTAGTTTTGCCGGCGATTCTACCGTCGACGAGATAGAGGAGGCCGGAGATTCCACTGTCGCCGAGACGAGGAAGTCGGCGATGATTCCACTGCTGGAGATTCCACTGCCGGAGCTCGCGGGATGTGGTGTCGAGGAGGAAGTTGACGATGGTGTACCGGCGACGAAGAGGCACACGCGGAAGGGAATTAGGAAATTTTGGGAACGAAGAGAAAATTTTTGCGGTTTATTTTTTTTATAAATAAACCTTTGATGTCCCTACGGATTAATCCGTAGGGCCTTTTTTTGCGGCTCCGTAGGGCCAGATCAATAATTACAATTTAATATTTTTTAATTAATCCTTAGGGCACCGTAGGGACAAACCGATGACCCTACGGATTAATCTGTAGGGGCAATAAAAAGTTGTCTCTACGGATTCTTATACTCATAGGGGCAACCCCTTATTGTAGTAGTGATAACTTACAATTCATTTAGTGAAAACTATTTGTAATGTGTTTTTTGTCACCCACTGGGATGGCTGCGTTCGATTGTCAGACGCTTTACAGATTCTCTCTGGTTAGGATAAACGAGGGTTTATTGATTGCGATGATTCTTATCTCCGGCAGCCGTGAACAAAACCGCCGTTAATTACCCTTTATTTTGAGGTGAGTGAACCTCCGATTAACAGGTCTTGACGGTCATGCGAACACAATGTGAACGTATATGTGTTTGCATAAAAAATGTTTTGTTTTGTTTATTTTTAAAATACTTTATTTTATTATTATTTTATTATTTTATTATTTGCTTATTTAGTTTTCTAAAAGTAGCTAAGTGTGTGGATATTGATGAAAATTCGACGGAATAACCGCTAAATTTTATCGTTTTAATTTATTAGAATAGGATAGAAAGAAATCCATGGTTCCTCGTTTGGGTGGAGCATGGATGAAAATCCGCGTTCAAGAGAGTGATTACGGATCGAAATCCGCATCCCGAGCGATAAGCCTGAAGGCCTTCCCTCATATAGGGTCACCCTCAAGCTTCTTCCAATTTGTGTCAAAAGAGATTTCATTGTTCTTGAAAGCTTGAGATTTGGGTCTTGAATGAAAGAAAAGAAGGTTCTTTTCTCTTTTTTATACCTTGGGTTTTCAAAAAATGGTGTTTTGAGAGACGGCTCTCATTTTCTTCTCCCTTTCTTCGTTTCTCTTAGAGAGAAAGAATAATGGGGATCCAAAAGCTCTTTTTTTATTGTATTTGGTGGAAGAGTCAAGCTCTTTTAAATGCATCTTTGAGTTCTATGCTATTTACCTTAAGAAAAATGAGAGGTTTTGCGCTTGAGAAAGAAGAAGGCGATCATGAAGAGAGAGAGAGAGAGAGAGAGAGAGTGTGTGTAGGCAAAAACCCCAGCTAGTATTTTTGTGCGAATGGAAAAACTTATCATTTCTTGATATGATTGGCTATTTATTGCCTTACACTGTGCATTTAGCCCATTGGGTTTGGATTTTTGCATCTCCCATGTCTATGTGTGCACATGAGCCATGCACTTTATAAAAAATTGCCTTTTGGCCTATTTGCTTTACATTCACACTTATTATATACAAAATTTATTTATTACAAATTTCTTTTTCTTTTCTTTCTCTCTTTTCTTGATGGTCAGCCGGCTTTGCTCAGACTTGAAATGGTTTGGACTTGGACCCATTTGCTTGGTCTTGATCCCGAGTTGACTGAGCTTGGGTTGAATTTAACCCTATTGATTTTGACCTTTGACTTTGATTTTTTGACTATTGATTTTGATTTTTGATTTCGGCAGTGGGATGTAAATTTCAACCCCAACACTGTTATCACGGCGATTTGTTCTAGAAATTCATTTAATTAACTTTTGCATCAGATGTATAAAATAAGCATCATTAAATAGAGCATGTAACATCAATCCTTGAAATAGTAATGTATATCTGTTGTATTTTGATTGAGAATTCCTTTGCCAAAATCGCCATAATCAAAGCTTAACAAGAGAAGCATTAGCATCAGCATGAGGGAAGATTTGATCTCGTGATCATGATAAATCTATGCTCATGACAGGTGTTAACATGCGGTTGCTTTGAGGAATCTGTCGTCATCGTTCCGAGAGGGCATGGGAACACGCGGCGGCTCTCATGAAGATATTAGGTGCGGATCAAATAAAGTTTAATCTAAAGTTTAAAGTAATTAAACTATATTCTTATCTCAAAAGAAACCATCTCCTAGTGTATATAGATAGAATTAATTAATCCCTAATTTATTTTAGAATCCATCAAGTATTTGTTCTCTATTTGCGGCAAATTGCATAGAGAAGCAAATAGAGAGAGAGAAAGAGGTTTGAGCGAGAGAGATTGTATTTGGGTTTTGATCGGAGAGAAAATTTCTTTTGTAATTCTTCGTTGAATAGTGGAAGCGATTCATCATCAGTTTGCAGGATTAGGTGCGAGTTTGCACCAAATCTGGATAATATCTTGCGTCCTTCGTTGCTTAGTATGTTTATTTTTACTTATTACTTTTGCACAGTTGATACGTTTGATATTTTTCATCAGTTTCGATTCATGCGTATCCATCATTCGCTACATACTTCGGTGCCGATTACAATAGTATTGATATTCTCCACCCCAACCATCCGCGGCGTTTATACACATTGAAGATGAAGAAAGGTACATCAGTCAAAAACCACCTGGACAAACTTAACCAAATCATTATAGACTTACTCAACGTAGAGGTGAAGATTGAAGACGAGGACCAAGTTATGATCTTGCTTGCTTTTTGACTTCTAATCATAGCCAGTTAGTGAAATCAATGGTGTACGACAGAAATAACTTTTCTTTAGAAAATATTAAAGCGGGTCTACATGGCTAGGTGTTGAGGGAGAAGTTATCAGATGATAAGAGTGGTCAGGACGATGCGCTGGTTTCTAAAGGCCGTTTTAAGAAGCGGACACATGGTGGTTCCAAGAATAAAGCGAGTCCAAATCAAGGAACCGCACTAATGACAAGTACAATTCTTATAAGGTGAAAGGCTATGAGTAGTGGGACAGTCAGAAGTTCAATGAGGACATTAAGAAAGAATCTTCTTATACCGCAGTTGTCATAGATGATTCTGATGATGACAACGATTGTTCCGTATTATTAGCTTTTGTATTCGGCGACGTACATGATCAATGGATGCTAAATTTAGGGAGCTCTTTCCACATGGCTCCATATCGGAGTTGGTTTGTGATGTTTTGTTCTCTTTATGGAGGTTCAGTCTTGATGAGCAATAATACGGCGTGTAAGATCGAGAGGATTGGTTCTGTTCGGATACGTATGTTTGATCAGGTAGTATGGACTTTGACGAATGTTAGGTATGTGCTTGATCTGAAAAAAGTTTGATTTCTGTAAGAGCATTGGCGGGGATCTGCTGCAAGTGCGTAGTCGATGGATGTTGCATGAAAATTTCCAAGAGGTCTTTTTTTGTCATGAAAGAAGAGAAAGTGAAGAAGTTGTACTTTGTAGAGTGGCAGTCAGATACAGATTCTTGCTGCGGTATCTACTCGTTCAGGTGATTCGGATAGATTGTGGCATTTACGGTTGGGCCATATTGGGGAGTCAAGTTTGGAGGTGCTTCGCGAGAGACGGTTACTTGGAGATGGAAATTTTGGCAGTCTTGATTTCTGTGGGGAGTGTGGATAACAACCGTAAAATCCGTATCCTTCTTTATAAGTTTTCTTTTTTAATAAACCCTTATTCATGAAATTAAGTATATATCGATCATATTGTTGATTTTATTATATAGATATAATATGTTATTTACTTATTTAAGATAATCTTATTACGTAGAGATTAAGCGTATTATAATGTTTCTGACAATGTTAACCTATATTTTTATATGAATATTTTATGCCGTGTATTAGTTCTATTTGGGGTGTGTGCGTTCTAGAAAATAATTTTATTATTGATTTCATATTACCTAGTTAATTTAATATGATACCTGTTTACATATTTTTATTAGTGTAAATATTATACATCTATATTTACTATATTGATTCAAATTAACTAATCTAAATAACTAATATTTTATACATGGTTCAGAGATATGATAAGATAATTATAGATCTTTGCAAATCTTTTTAAATAGTTTCGATTTGGGGTTTTGTGAGAAAACCAATATTTTTGGGGAAGGGGTTTAAGTGCAAAAGTTTCAATACCTATTTAAAACTCCACAAATTTATCGTGAGACTGAATCCCTCTCTCCTCCTTTTTCTCAAAACTCAAAACCCTAATTATCTTCTCCATCGCCATCCATTCCTAGTACACGTTGTTTTGTTTATGTTGTTCCATTTTATATGTGTTGCGTGCTTTTATGTCTTTATTAACTAAAATTATACACTGTAACTATTTGACTGTCTTTTGAATACTTTGTGTATTATTCTTCCCTTTCAAGTATAAGCATTTTATAATGAGGAACTTACCGAATTTTAGTTCACTGACGGCATTCCTATTTTCTGTTTTCTTTATGGAGAATGTCGTCAGACGACTTTGGGGCAAACGATGAGTCTAGGTACAAGAAGAACCGACCGAGGAAGACCTCAACTATCCAGCTTCACAAACCAATCGATCACTACTCTTTCAGTATGTTTTTTTGTTCAAGGAAATTCTTTGTATTTATAGTTAGTTATTGTTTTTGGATACTGTAATAAATGTTTTGGATATTGTTATTTTATATTTTAAATTCGGGAAATTTCACCAAAATCATCCTGAAATTTAGCATATGTTCCCAATGCCTCCCTGTCACGCCCCGCTTCCCAGAGTACGCTAACTAAGGTACGTGACACAGCTAACCATACTACCTGTGGTTAGGAAACATACTCCACAGTCATATTACGGCTGTCTATAAGATATTAAGTACAGTAAAATATAAAATTATATAATATATGTCCATCTGCCAAAATAAAAGAGTCAAGAAATATATAAGTGGAAACGATAAATCCAATAAACAAAAACATCTAGAAAAAACATCCCAATACGGGCTCACATCAAGAAATTAAAGCTGCGGAAAGAAACTAAACTAAATATCACTAACATGATCCTCACTTCTGGGCTTGAGAACTAAAATACTCCTGGTCAGCCTGTTATAGAGATAGAGGAACTGGGCCATGCAAAACCCAGACGTCAGTGTGTCATAATATCAAACAATAGAAATAACCAGGATGTAATCAGATATGCAGGCATGAATATAATCAACAACATGAATATAACAGTAAACAAAAATATGAAATAGGGAGGTGTATATGTGTATGTGAAGTGCGGTGAGTAATCTAAACTGTGCTACTGGGTTATCTATTCTAAAGTTTATGAAATTAATTTAGTGGAATCGTCGATATAACTCAATAGTATCCCGTGCGTGCCCGTGACCACGGTCCAGATTCTCGGGCTGAAATCCGAGACGTGCCGGTAGGCAGTAAACAGGTAACGGGTATAGATGAATAATGTCAGCGGTATCATCCTGGGGTTGGCCTAGCCCGTAAAACCGATCAGTATAAGCATCGAACTGTCGAGTTATGAGTCAGGTTTCATCAATGATTTTCACTTACCCCTAACGTTATGTGTTCGAATCAGGTATTGATAATTGAAGCTAATGCCATCACATGATCAAGCAAGTACAGATTTTGTCTATGTAGACAATAAGTTGCGTCCATTAGGACAATAAGTCAGGATTGTCGGCATTAGTAAAAAGATCAGGTAACAAGTCAAGAAGTGTATCAGGGCATGTCAGGTGGTGAATATGTATCAAACAGATGCCCAAAGTACAACTGTAACGAGTATCGAAACACGGTAAATACACGGATGCACACGTATTAATCTGTGATAACATTTTATAAGTCCATGAGTCGTATGATGCACACTAGCAAGCATGGTGTACAAATACAACAGTAACATGAAATAATAAGATTCTGGTATGCAATTAGATATGCAATAAACAGTACGGATACGAACAGATATCGAAAAATAGTAAACTATAACATGAGATGCACAATTAAACATACATGTATTATTTTTATTCATATGGATATAAATATATAGACATAGCATGTAGCAAGATAAAATTTCCTGATCGGATCTCACGACGGGGTGTATATGTCACATTCGACGTCGGGTAAACATTGCGATGCACACACGCGCGTGCAGAACTGAACCAGGCTACTCAAGAACGTGACCACGTTGGATAAGGACGACGAATGGGCCGCCCGGATTGTCGGCGACGTGCACAACTCCGGCAATCACCGGAAAACACGAATCAAGAAAATAAAAGAAAAGAGGAGAAGAAGAAAGGAGATGGGACTGGGGTTGCTCTGGATTTGGCTTTGGGTCAGAGGAGGCGAGGGGAGGTGACGTCGATGATGGGCTGTCGATGGCGAGGTCCACGGCAAGGGCAGTGGGTGCTAAGGTTCTTGGTGTCGGGGGTGAGGGTGGTGTCGGGATCGCAAATCCAACTTCGAGAATACTCTCGCACCACTGAGTTGATCGAATAATTCGCCGATGCGAGAGATTGGGTATTTGTTCTTAATAGTCACCCGATTTAATTCTCAATAATCGATGCACATCCTCTGCGTGCCATCTTTCTTCTTAACTAGAAGAACTAGAGCTCCCCAGGGTGAATTGCTACTGCGAATCCAACCTTTCTATAATAATTCGGTAACTTTTTTCTTGACTTCTTCCAACTCCACTGGTGCTTGTTCCCGCCAAAAATTTTGGCTCAAAACTTGACATTCCCTTATAAAAATAAAAGGAAAACTCCACGTGTTAAACACGTGCTAAACACGTGCACCCACATGCAAAGCATGTAGGTACGGCTTCAGATAGGATTAAATTTTTGAGCGCCTCACGTGTTAGCTACGTGAGCACTACCGCCAGCTTCTGTTAGGATTAAATCCTATAGTGGCGCTTTATGTGGAACACACGTGAGCACCGGCATGCAACGCACGGGAGTGACTATTTATAAAAGAATTAAATTCTTAGATGGTGCTGACGTGCATAGAACGTGAGCGTCAGCACCCAAATTAAAAAGTGTAGAATTAAATTCTACATTGGGGGATATTTCCTTAAAATCTGGGATATTCTTTGTTAAATTGAACCGTTGGATCAAATATCCAATGGTGACGATAAATCATCAAATGATAGAATTAAATTCTATTAGGGGAAAATATTCCGCTGATCTTTATAAATAAAGAAGATATTCTCTATTGGATCAACGATCCAATGATAGAATTAAATTCTATGTGGGAAATATTTTCCCGATCTTCCTAAAATAAGAGAGATCTTCTCTGTTAAACAGAATTAAATTCTATGGTTAGGAAAATATTTCCAAATCTTGTTAAACCAACAAGATATTCATATGATATAATAAAATTCTAATCTTGTTAAACTAATAAGATATTCATATGATAGAATAAAATTCTATCTTAGAAAAATATTTCCTAATCTTGTTAAAAAAACAAGAAATCTTCTCTATTAAATAGAGAGCCTTTGGATTAAAAATCCAACGGTGAATAAAATTCACTGATTGATCTAAAAGATCATCAAATCAATCATGATCTCTTAAGGAGAGATTTTCTCAACAAATTGACTTTTCTTTTCTTTTATAAATAGGAGAAAGGAGATTAAATCTAAAGAAAAGATGAACCCATTCATAAACTTCTAAAAACCCCAAAAAAAAAAAACAGAAAGCTTCAAAAAGGAACAAAGAATTAAATTCTCAAGGAAGATCTCCTTCCTTAAAATACTCTAGGTAAATAAAAAATAAAGTTTATATATCTAAGGGTTTAACCCTTTTCAAAGAACTTAGTTTTTTCTCTGGATCTGAGATCCACAAGACAAGTCTCCCACAAATTGAGAATTTAATTCTCATCGGGAGGAACTTGTTCTTGAGAATCAAAGATTCAGAAAAGAACAAGGAATTGAATTCCTCAAAACAAAGTATAAAAGAGAAACTTAGTTCTCATAAAAGAACTAGGTTCTTGAAAATGAAGCTTGATCCTAGATCTATAAAACAAAGATCCTATTGATCATTAATGGGCAAAAATGCTATCAGTAGAGGAGAAAACCGCTCAGCGCCTCACGTGGGCGCCGCAGAAGAGTGCTTAGCACTCACTAGGGAGCACCCAGTGCCGCATGTGTTCCTCATGTGGACGCTACAGAAAAGTGCTTAGCACTCACTAGACAGCGCCCAACGTCGCACGTGTTACTCACGTGGGCACCACAGAAGGGAAGAGTGCTTAGCACTCACTAGGCAGTGCCCAGCGTCTTATGTGCGCCCCACGTGCGCGCCGCAAAAGAAAAGAAAAGAGTGCTTAGCACTCCCTAAGCAGCCCAAAATGGCTGAGTGTTCAACACTCATTGGGCAATGCCCAGTGCCTCACGCACTCACTACGTGGACGCCATAAAGAGTGCCTAGGATTCTATATAAAAAAAAGGAGTAAAGTGTTCAACACTTATTAGGCAATCCCCATGACTGAAATTTCTATATGATCATATGTGGGTGTCAGAACTCATATAAGTGTTCAACAATTTTTGCATAAAAAAAGGGACCGATTAAACAGAGCCTAAACAAGTGCTTAGCACTTTTTCAAAAAAAGAAGGGAGACTAAGCAGACTAAAGCCTAAATTGACTAAGTTGCTAAAGTCTTGCAACCGAGTTCAAATGATTTGTTGCTGGGTCTTAAATAAAGAAGATCCTGAAATGTTGTTAACTGAATCTTAGTCTCAAATTGGACTAACGTATCTTTAACAAAAATTCTGAAGGCCACAATAACCCCTTTTCCCCTCAAATATAGGATTTGGTTCAAAGGTACATCTTTCCACACTTCTGATATATGTTGTTGTAATTCCTCAACGTTTTCAGAGAGGTGGCGGGTCCCGATGACCAACAACTCCTTTTATCCCACATTGATGCACTTCCAAATTGACGTGTATGCCTCAAATCGGATCGTGCCCCAAATTGGGAACATTCCATATCAACGCCGTTCATTCCACCACGTAACAAATACATATGCGCGCAGGTTGAATGATGGACCAAAATGTCCCTAAACTAATATTCGCCCCCAAATACGGCGATAAAGGACCGAAATGTCCTTAAACTAGATATTCGTCTCAAACATGGCAATAATGGACCGTGACGTTATTAAAATAAAACAAATCGAGCCCCCAAATGCTCATATATATTTAAGTCAATCTTAATCTCAACTAGATTAACGATCCTTAAATAAACCCAAATCTAAAATATACGGATTTGGATTGATCCGCACCCTACGGGAGACAACATAAATTAGTCTCTGTATACAATCCACGGGCAACCAAAACAAAAAAAACACACGATACGAAGTGAACTTCCGGAGCAGGAGAAAGTGATTACCGCGATGCGGTAACGTAATTAACTGCAAGGGCTTGCGCGTGCAGGGAAGAGCATCCCCATAATTAAAAACTACTCGCAAAATGAGGGGGAATATGATGAAGTCACGCTACAACGGCCGCATCCGTCCAAAACCCCGATGTATGGTGCCATAAATCAAGTTGGCATTTTTGGAGAGGTGGACGGATAAATCACAATAGCATCTATATCCAGAATTCAGGCCAGACGTCCCGATGTCCGGTTCGTATTCTGGCGGTGAACAGATTCTGGCATGCCCAGTCGGAGCTTTTTCTCTTTCCACTCCACACTTCGTATGCCGTTTTCACGAACAAAGTCGCAGTTTTCTATGGTTGCCCTTGGATTTGAGCTACTAAGATTTGGTGTCTTGCTAATGTACAGAAGAAGAGAAATATCGATGGTTTCCAACTGCACAATCTGCAACAGCAATTCCCGCTCCTCCCCAATTGGAGGAGTGACTTATGGGCCCAATGTGGCCTCCATCTTTTCAATGTTAGTAGGGCAAGTAACTCAAGCCACTACCGGATTGTTCTTCGGGACCATGATCCCAGCAACGAGTTTCAAAGCCCCAGCGCCGTAGACGAAGGCCTCATGTCATGCCCCGCTTCTCAGAGTGCGCTAAGATCTGCACGTGACAGAGACAACCATGCTACCTGTGGCTAGGAAACATCCCTCCACAGTCACATTATGGCTGTCTATAAGATATCAAGAACAGTAAGGTAAAAAATAAGCTATCTAATATATGTCCATATACCAGAATAAACAAGTCAAGAAATAATATGCCGAAACAGTAAATCCAATGAACAATAATATCTGGAAAGTACGTTCCAAATATAGGCTCACATCAGGAAATGAAAGTATGGAAATAAAACTAAACTAGATACTAACAGGATCCTCACTGCTCGGCCTGACTGCGGAAATACTCCTAATCAGCCTGCGAATGAGACAGAGGATCTGGGCCATGCAAAACCCAGACGTCAGTGCGTTATAATATCAAACCATAGTAAATAACCAGAATACACGAGATATACAAGCATGAATAATCAGTAACATGAATATAATAAGGTAAACACGGATATAGAACAATGGAGTGTATGAGTGTATGTGTTTATAAATGGAGAATTTATCATTAAAAATATTTAAAGCCTGTTTTCTATCATAAAACAGGGCTCTGCCTTTTTTGTTAAGAGATGGGGGCTCCCAATGCAAACTTAGATGTTCTTTCAAAGGGTGGTTTGTCGTGCGGTGAGTAATCTAAACTATACTACCGGGTTGATTACTCTCAAGTCTTTGAAATCAATTTAATGAATCGTCGATATAATTCAATAGTATCCCGTGCATTCCCGAGACCACGGTACAGATTCTCGGGCTGAAACCGAGACATACCGCTAAGCACAAATAAGAAACATGTACAGATGAATGATATTAGCATTATCATCCCGGGACTGGCCTAGCCCCCAAAACTGATCAGTATAAGTATCGAACTGTTGAATTATGTTCATACCATAATATTGCATTATTATATTCCCCATTCTTATTCGTTTTATAAATAAACAGGTGCTTTTGATGCATGTCTACTACATATTACAGGTTACAAGTTCTTGGATCTAAAACAGTGAAAAAGATAAAAGACGATGCAAAAATGGAACTAAAACTAACAAATAGAAGGATCTTGATCAAGCCTACATAAAAGATAAAGTTCACAAAGTACAAGGCAATGTAAGGTCCAAGATCGCGAAGCCACGGTTAAAGTCCACCACAATTATTCACTGGAGATCTGGAAAAAACCTAGAAGCCTATTGGAGAAAAGTACTAAAGAAACATGAAGCCCAAAACAACCAGAGCCAACCCACAAAAGTACAGAGCCCAACACCTTCTTTAGACCGCGGAACCGCGGCCAAATCAGGCCTCGGGCCGCGGTTCCGCGGCGGTGTTGATGAATTATGGGCATAAAATTTTACCAATTCTTATGGAGACTTTGACTGGTCAAACTAGGGGTATTTTGGTAATAGCAGACATGCGAATCAGTTGTAACCTAGGGTTTCCTATCCTCTATAAATAGGAACTCTAAATCATTGTAAAGGTATGCCTCCCTTCATTAATAAATTTTAGAATTCTTTTGGAGAGCATCGGTGCCTCTTTTCAGTTCATGAATTCAGATCTGACAACCCTGTGTTGATGTTTGGAGAGAGCCATCTGTAAGTAGTTTTATTTAATTGCTCTAGTTTAGATTTTAATTCCTTTCCTTAGATGTTAGCTTTGGGGAAGGATTTTGAGAGATGAGATCTCTCATCCCTTTCTTACCCATCATATATAATCAATAGGACTCTATGTATACACGCACACACCGCGTCCTACGGCACCCTATCCCTTGAGGTAGCGGTGATACCGTAGTATAAAGGCCCGGTTGCGCGTGTTTTCCATGGAGGTTAGGGTAAGGATTGATAAAGGAAGGGCAAGAACCTAAAGGAAGGAACACCATCCCGAATGGGTCTAATCCCCTTTATTAATAATTACCATAACTCCTCTTAGATCCTAATTTGGGTATAGAAAGCGTTGAGATTTATTTATATTTCCAAACCATTCCTAAACCTAACCCTAGCAAGATTTAGATCTTGATAATCTTAGTATAGATAGATTTAGTTTTTAGATTTAATAATAAATCCGCCACAATCGGAATTAACTCGTTTGAGCGATTAGGAGATTCACAACATCCCTGTGGACCGACCTGTACTCACCGGCTAGCTACCAAGCGATGCCGTTCTTGATTGCAGTTATAGATAGTTTTTGAGATAAATCAAGTTATAAGTCGGGTTTCATCATTGATTTCCCCTTACCCCTAAGGTTGTGTTCAAGTCAAGTATTGATAAATCTGGAGCTAATGCCAACACAGGATCAAGCAGGTACATGTTTGTCTATGCAGACAACAGGATACGTCCATCAGAACAACAAGTCAGGGTTGTCGGCATTAGAAACATGATCAAGTATCAAGTCAAGCAGTGGTATATCAAGTCATGTCAGGTAGTGCACATGTATCAAACAGATGCTCATAATAAAACTGTAGTAAGTACGGATACACGATAAAAGTACGGATGCACAGTAAAACACGGATGCACAAAATATTTATCAGGGGTTACGTCTACAACTCCATGATTACGTAGGATGCACATTATCAAGTATGGGGTGCCAAGGTAACAGTAATATGAAATAGTATGGCATGCAACTAGACATATAATAAATTGTACGGATGCACAGTAAAATACAGATGCACAAATATCTATCAGGGATTACATCTATAACTTCATGACTACGCATGATGCACATTATCAAGTATGAGGTGCTAATATAACAGTACCATGAAATGATATGATCTGGTATGCAACTAGATGTATAATATATTGTACGGATCCGAACGGATATTGTAAAATTGTAAAACTGTAACATAGGATGTGAAATGCAATGAACATGTAATAATTCTATACTTATGGATGTAAAATACGTTGCATAACCTGTAACGAGATAAAATTGCATGCGACTATTTATGTGATAAATGATACAGATATGAACGGCTATCCAAAAACAGTAAAACAGTAACATGGATGTATAATGCAGTAAACATGTGATGTTTTTATTCATACGGATGCAAAATATATATCATAGCATGTAGCAAGATAAACTTTCCTGAATGGATCTTACAACGGGGTGCGTACGCTGCGTCCGACGTCGGGTAAACGTCGCAATGCACACATGGCGCACACGGGACTGAACCAAGCAATGCAGGAACGGACCACGTTGGATAAGGATGTCCACTGGGTCACCCGGGTGGTCGGTGATGGCACGACTCCGGCAATCACCGAAAAACACACGAATAAAGAAGAGAAGAAGATTAGAAGAAGAAGAAAGAGAAGGGGCTGTTTGCTCTCTGGGTTCTCTGGAGTGGTTCTTGGGGACAGAGGCGAGGCAAAGGGAATGTCGACGATGGGTCAGAGCTCCGGCGGTGAGGTGCCCAGGCGAGGGCAGAGGCGATGGTTGCAGTGGGTTCTTGGGGTCGTGCAAGGGTTGAGTTTGCAGGGGAAAGGAGAGAGAAGTGATGGTGCTGATGAAGAGAAGGCCGACGAGGTTGTCGGCTTTGTGGGTGACGGTGAGGGATTGCGGGCGAGGAGGGTGCAGCGAGCATGGGTTGTGGGTTCAGGGTTGCGGGTTGCAGGCTCGGGAGAGGGAGGTGAGGTTGAGGCGGTGGTCGAGGAGATGAGGAGGTCAGGAAGGTGGGCGAGGGGATGAGGAGGTCAGGAAGGTTGGGGATGGAGGTCTGTGGTGTTGGCTCGGGTGATGAGTTCGTCGGGGTTCTTGGGTGAGGATGAGAGGAAAGGGTGGAGGCGGTGGAGGTTGTAAGGACGAGGGTGAGGAGATCGGGGTCGAGGGTGGAGGTGGCGCCGGCAAGGTGCGGCCAAGGTTGCAGTGATCATGGGTTTCGTCAGGGTGCTCGGGGTTCATGGGTTGATGCGGGGATGTGGAGGGGAGAGAAGGTGAAGTCGAGGAAGGAGGTGATTGTGGAGGAGAAGGCGAGGTGATGGTGGATACGGCGACGAGGGGATGGCTCGGGCGTGGGTAAGGTTTCACGAGACGAAGGTGGGAACGAAGGCGAGAAGAAGAAGAAGGTGAGAATAGTGAGAGAGGGGGTGATCAGATCACTTTAGGATGATATATATATATATATATATATATATATATATATATATATATAGTAGAGAGAGAGGGCTGTGAGATTAGGATGTTAGGAAAATACTTTTAAAATATATTTTTGGTTAAAGAAAATTTTAAACGTATATAATTTATATATTAAACAGTTAATATTATAAGAATATAATATTAAGAAAATTTGAGTTTTTGGCTAATATATAATTAGTTCAAAATACGCCCAGGTTGGGTCTAAAATTACGGTTAATATACGTGTCAACCAAAACTAAAATAGGATATCCGGGTCACGAAAATGTATACCCCAAGAACGGATACACGTAGTCTGCACGTAGCAATCCAAACAGGTACGTTTCACTAAACGGAACAAGAACAAGATGTACGGATGCCACGACAGGGTTAGGGGTATGATGCAGGCCATGCTAGATATTTTTAAAATATTTTATTTGACTTTATTTGTTTTATTAAAAAATGCAGATGCCAGATATAATGTATTTATACAACATGAAAGTGCACGGATCCTCAAAATTAGCAGGGATAGATCATAAACAGAAATCAAGACGAGTATCCAGCATGCGGGTCGGGTCGGATGCAAATACAGATGCCAATTAAATTATTCGCACCAAAAACAACAATAAATCAAGAATAACCATAAATAAAGAAATACCCAAAATAGAACTGGTATAAATGAACTAGGATGTTACACCCCAAGAAGTCGGTCTTCGATCGACTTGCAACCACAACGGTCCTTTTCAATGGGTGGTCCAAATCCGATGCCTTAGTCTTCAACAGGCTGAGCCGAAACTCAGACGTCTCAGTCTTCAACAGGCTGAGCCAGAACCAAAACAGGCTCGCAAAGAGGCTCGTCATACCTGAAGGGGCTGCCCCAAAATGGATAGCCCTCCCAACTCCTCCTGCAGGTGAAGTCATTAAAAGTGCTTCTCCTATCAGAAGATCGGTCTTTGGAAGATTGGTCGTTCCTCTACAAACCCTACCGAGAACGTCAGTCTTCAATAGCCTGACACCAGCAACAGTCCCTCACCAAAGCCAGGGACATGAAGAAGCTAAGCCGCTTCCCAAACTGAGGCGGTCCCATCTGCAAGACACGCTCGACATCGCCACTGGTGCCCGATGAGAAAAGCTGGGGGAAGCTCCCCATCTGGACTTACTCCGCCAGTTCCAATGGTGGAAGTTGACGCTGCTGTTCCAACCGGAAACAATTTTGATTTACTCAGGAGGGTGCACAAGAACTCTCCAATGACCGTGTTAAAGAAATCGCCCCCGTCTGCAAAAGCTACAGTAAAGGAAAAATCGGAGCGCCTCCATCAAGATGCATGATACATGGATATATGAAATGTCTATGTATGAACTCATGAGCTTTAGCGATCTGACAAAATAAAAGATAAGTACAAACAATGCGTACCTTCAATGTAACCTCAGATTGCTTGAAAAACCTGTATTGATCTATTTCCACCCAGCCTCCATCACGGTGCACGATAATATGAATAATTAGTATCCACATGTTACAAATTGCCTGCCGACAAGCAGTAGCGATTGGGCAAAGCAAACAATCAAAAGCAAATGGGCGCGGAAAAGCAACAAGATGATATGAAAGTGATATGATATGATATACATGCGGATTAAGTATGGAAAATGTATATTTTTCTCAAAAGAAGCATGAAATCTGATTAGTGACAAACTTAAATGTGATACATACCAGTCCGCTATTATATACACACTCCCAATAAAAACATTATATCTTGGCAAATCAATTATCAAGCACAATGAATATTGATATACAAATGTCTCTTCTTCGGAAACATATATCAATTGCGGGTGAGAATCCAAGTATAGAGGCAACACAAATGAATCACATGATCTAGGAAGATGCTACGTAAATACCACCCTGGGCATCGGAACTGGGGAAAAGTCTCGAACTGTTAAACTAACAACTAATATCAGGTAGGTAGCTGAATACATACTAGATTAGATACATAGTCAACAAATAAAAAAAGAAGTCAATGCAGTATCGGTAAGAGCGAATCCTCGTCATCAGCTTGAGTTCCACCAGTAGTCTCTCTAGATGTGTCAGTCTCAAATAATGGAAGCAAATACTCTAAATCAGTATTCCACATAGGGCTATATCTTACTCTTGTTCATTTTTTCACTCATGGCCTTACTAATGTAATATAGGAGCAGCTGCACTACCATTAGGGCACGGCATTCCTTTGGCAACATCACTTAGGGAGAGAATTTTAGATTTAGTTCCCAGAGTGTGTCATGGCATGGGATTAGCCGATAGCAGAAAAAAATATAATGAACAAAATAGCCATATTTTCACATATCAGACTCCAAACCAAAAATAGATATTTCATGAGAATAGAATTAATTATGTAAAAAGAAACAGGTAGTTCGACTTTAAAAACATTGAAACCTAAATTAGAAGACTTTTTTGCATATAGTTGTCAGGAATCATAGCATATTCTTTGCTAACCTCAAAAACAAGATATATATAGGACAGTAGTTAATACTTAACCATGGATCTGAGTTTGATATTTAAGCAGACACAACCACCCCTAACAATCTACTAACTATATAAGTTGAAGGAAAATATAATTTGTACGGATTAATTAGATATTCTATATTTCAGTGAATCTATGTAGCATTGTTAATATCATTTCCAACTAAGAACTATCAAGAAATAGAGGGCGAAGTATGCTGGAGGCTACCCTGGAGGGATACTAATGAGTTTAATGGGCCTACATTTCCAGCTAAGATGCCTGTACTGAACCTTCATAATTTAATTCTCTCTTATCTAATTATTAATTATGCATCTATAAATACCTCCCTGTCCCTCATTAGACTCCAATCACTACCACTTCTGTGAAAATACACTCTCATTGATTAGGAAATACAATTAATATTATGGAAGCTTTCCAAGCCCTTTTAGGAATCGTCATCCTTGTTTTGGCGCTTGGTCAAGCTCTTGCTAGTGATCCTAGCTAGTCCACTTCAGGATTTTTGCGTTGCTGACAAGAACTCCAAAAGTATGATTCATTACATTTGCCTTGTAGTCGTATTTCCTACTTGTTTAAAATCCCATCCTGAACAATTCAAGGTTTCTGGTTAATATTTATCAAGCTTACAAAATTTAGTGTCTAGTTATTTTCATGGCAAAGTGTTGGGATACAGATTGTTTTCAACAGCTAGCAGTTCCAAAATAAGCATATATACTATTCAAAGCATGTAATTTGTGTTTGGAGTTAAGATAGCCGAAACTTTATCTTCAGGTGGAGGTATATGCTACACAAACTATAGCTTGAAAGACCCTACCTTCACTTATATATAATTTAACTTTGATGGGATGTTTAGCTTTGGGCTTATCTAAACTCTTACCTTTGTTTATAAATGGGTGTTTTCTTCTCATTTTCTAAAGTTTAGAGAAAAGTGATTGGATTGGATTTCAGATAACTCCACTTATCCCAACTACAAAATGAATTCTCAAATGGTGCATGGTTAGGAAATAGGAGTTAAGGTTAAATAACTCGACGGAACTCTGGTTATGCTAACTTAACTCCAAAGCCAAACACTCCCCAAGTAGATAGATAGTAGCATCTTATGATAACCTAGCTATGGCATGGCTCATATATATTATAAGGTAATGATGTAAATTTTCATCCTTCTATCATATCTTGAATTTTCATCCATGTATCATTTATTGCCTCACTAACCTCTTCGGACACTTGTTTCCTCTAGTATTCATAAATGGCCTAGTCTGCAAGGACCCAAAGCTAGCCACAGCGGTGGACTTCTTCTTCTCCGGACTTGACAAGCCGGACAACACCGCGAACCGGTCGGGTCCAATGTGACCCTAGTCAACGCTGCAGCCGTACCCGGTCTCAACACCCTTGGTAAATCTATTGCGCGAGCCGATTTCGCTCCCTATGGCCTCATCCCTCCTCATACTCACCCTCGTGCTACCGAGGTCCTTACAGTGATCGAAGGCACGCTGCATGTTGGATTTGTTACCTCCAACCCTAACAAATTGTTCCTAAAGACACTTCACAAAGGAGACGTGTTTGTGTTTCCTATTGGTCTGATTCACTTCCAATTCAATGGCGGTGATGTGCCAGCTGTTGCTATTGCCGGTTTCAATAGCTAAAATCCTAATGTGATCACTATAGCCAATGCTGTTTTCGGGTCTAATGCTAGAATTCCAATCGATGTTTTGAAGAAGGCTTTTCAGGTCGATGAAAAGGTGATTGAAGAGCTCATGGTTCAGTTCAATTAGAGAAAATGGAGGGAAGAATTCATATAAATAAGGCGAAAGTATTTGTGTTTTGGCATAATTTATGTGATTTTTTTAATTTTTAGCGTGCAAATGTTTGTTGTGTTGATACTTGCATATATGCAATAAATTGAGTGTTGTAAAGGAAAATGGACTTAAAAGTGATTGAATAATATGCAAAGTCAAAAGGGACGATTTGGTTTGATTTTTTTATTACTTAATGCCAGTCTAATATACTAATGCAATAAGGGGTTGCCCCTACGGATTTATCCGTTGGGGAAAACCACTGCCCCTACGACTATGGCCGTAGGGACATAAAATCCCCCGTAGATGTAACGGCCGCAAGTGTAAGTCTTCGTCCTGAACATACCCTTACGGAGTAATAATTGCCTCTACGTCTTAACCCGTAAGGTCGCGTATCCCTACGGATTATTCCATAGGGCCTGTTAAATATTTTAATTTATTGGTTTATAAAATAAAATACTTGCCCCTACGGATGAATTCGTAGGGCTTGATTAGTGCCCCTACGGATATGTCCGTAGGTCCAGATAAATGCCCTACGGATAAATTCTTAGAACTGAGTCCATAACGACAAAATATCAGGTATCCTGATATTTTATCCCTATGGCTAAATGTATAGGGGCAAATATTGCACCTACGGATTAATCTATAGGTGCAATATATGACCCTACGGATTAATCCGTAAGGATAAAATATCAGGGTTTTTTTTAAAAGGGGCTACTGTTTTTCCTCCGACCTGTGCACAATAATATGTACATCATATAACCAAATATAGAAATATTCATTATCAACATCTCACGCATAATATATAAAAGAAATAAACAAATAGAATAAGATATTAATCTAAATCATCGTGAACAATCAAGCAATCACCAATATCGTCCAAAATATATACAATATGTATCAAGCATGTACATACATCCTCAAAAATATAAAAAAGCTACCCTAGCTCGGTCCAGCTCCTCCACCTCTGATAAACGCCATAATCTGACGCATCTGCTCCTTGGTGCAGCCCTGAGTCGTCAAAAACTCGACCAATGAAGGAGCGGACTTTGCGGAAGTCTGAGCGGGCTGTGGTGCTACAGGAGTGGTCTGCGCAACAGCGGCCGAGATAATGGCTTGCGGAGCCACAGCCGATGGAGAAGCATGTGGAGCCGCATCCGAAATATCCTGTCGCATCTGTTAAATTTTGTGGGTAATAAACGAGTAAGAACATTGTATTAGGTTTTAGTCGAGTCCGAATCATTATCAGGTTATTGCGAAACCCCAATCTAAGACTAATTAGGGACTTAGGTCTCGTTTGGGTATCTAGTTTGGAAAATTGTAGTTTATTTTAATTAGATAGTTTTATGTAAGTATGATTAATCAAAGGCAAGTCTACAACCAAATAAGCTCAGGCTACTAATAAAACGTGTGATATGTGCTATAGCGTGTAAAACGTTGAAAATTTTAAGGAAACAATTTTTTGATATTTTTGTACATTTCGTGATTCTCGTATGCTATAACAAGCATAACATTGAAAAGCACAAAAAATTTGAGATTTTTAAAATTTTCGCGATATTCGTATGTTATATAACAAGAAAAAAATTGAAAAGCTGAAATAAAAAGCAAAAGTATTTGCAAGTTAATCATTTATATATTCTATATATAAAGTTCATATATATGAGATATTCCAACTTATAAATCATATAACAATGAACGTATAGAATCAATATAATATTTCTTGACTTTGGATTTCGTAAGCGTGCATTGCACGGAAACCTTTGCTACTCTTTTAGAAAAGCATAAGGCCCTGTTTGGGAATGGAGTTAATTTTTTTAAACTGCTGATGATGCTCGATATCGGTGATCTCCCAGATCGTGACACGTGCCAGATGACGTGTCCCGAAGCTTGCAAGAAATAACCAAGAACAGTACGTCGGAAGAATACCCCGGGTCTACGACCCATAGACGTGGCCGACCATCTGTGACTGTCCACACTACTCATATGCATGTCTTACAAACAACCGTTGGCTCGCTTCCGAGCTCCCTGCACAATTGGCCTTCTCGGCCCTCTCAGCTTGCCTCCGGACTATCACAGAACCAAGATACCTCGGTCTCCCACTCATCCCCGAGCCTCCCGCCGAGCTCATGTTCCTCGGTCTCACCATCCGACCCGCAGCGCTGATCACAGGCACCTTTGCCACGACTCCGCGAATCTCGCCATGCACGAGATATTCGCCGCCCGTAATCCCGCGTTCCATGCCATCACGATCCCCATTAATGAGCCTGTGTCACGTCTCGCTTCCCAAAATACGGAATACGAGGGGTTGACAAGGCCAGCCATGCTCCTACGATCAAGGAAATATCCTTCCGTAGTCACACTTTGGCTTCTAGCTTTACGTGGTAATCAGTAAAGAACGCACAGGTAATGAGAAATGCAGTAACTGAAACAAAACAAATACAAAGAACTGACATGATGGAGGTACAAAGAGTACGTCTCTAGATAGCCGATCAAGATATTCCGCGATGTACGTCTGGTCCTGGTCCAGGCTAGATCTACTCCTCACTCTGAGCATGCATACTCAGGTCGTCAGAGCGACACGATAACAATATAAACATAGGTGCAAGTGATAACTCGTACAGGAATGTTGGATATATAACAGTAAATCAAGATAGTAGAGGTATGAACATGAAGTAACTAATGCAGTGTCTAAAGGCTCAGGTGAACTGTAATAATAGTATGTCAGGTATGTCAATACAATGAGTAATGCATGTCAATGTCACTACCTCTATCAGTCTCTAAGTCTCACTGTACAGGTCACTAAGCCTATCGTCAGTCTAAGTGTGAGAGTCAACCACTCGCGAGTGTCCTCCATCCAAGGGTAGGACCCAAGGGTAAGGAACCACGGGCCCAAAATATAACTCACGGTAATAATCATGTACCCTGTAAATCTCCATATATCTCCATATATATAAGCCGGCATGGGACTCCCGAGATTCTGTTGAACTCACACTCAGACTACCCCACACCCCATGGTCTACATCAAACGCCAACCATAACCTCAAATACCGGTCGGTCTATGACAAGTCTGCGCGAGAACTGGAGACAAGATCTCCATCAAGCACGTCCCGACTGATACCCAAGATAAATGGGCAGTGTCTGGTGCCTTATCTGTGACATCCATGCAAGAGCTTTCATAAGTGTCCCATACCACTTATAGTCACACTTACACGCGTCTCACAGACGTCGACAATGCAATAGAATAATAGGGTTCACTGATTGTGTACAAGTACATGTCACTTTCACTTATCCACTCATGCATGAACACTAACGTACTTGCCACAATCACCACTAATACCTAACACTGGGTAATACACATGATCCCTAGGCTAACAATGCAATGACATATACATATGATGTGATGAGAAAACAGTATGTAAGGCAGGATTAAGATATCATATGTCGGTATCCTACCACTTGCATAATTTATCATAAATAATATATGCCAAAATTTAGCGAAACAATGAGCAGGGGATAAGTATATGTGTGATTATCTATCCAGCGAATTTGGTTCCACGTCAATCGGGTTTCAGGATCACTAGATATGGCCATTTCATTTGAAGCGTTCACTGCTAGAAATCCGGTTTCTGAATCGGAAGTCCGTTTCGCAACGCATTTTAATCCCAGTTGGGATCATATTTTAGCAACACTACAGTTGAATGAAATCTAGGGTTTTAAATAAGGTTTTCAACGCAACATACGGATTCTCAATCGTGTCTGAACGTCAGGAGTTATACACTATTCAACAGTGGGGTGTCTGTTCTGGTTCTGTTTGGGACTGCTAGACGTCCTGATCCTTTAAATTGCATTTAAATAGTAAACGATGATGAAACAGGGTGAAATCACTTGAGTTATCTAGCTAAAAGATTCACCTTTAATAAACTGTAGAGTTACGCAAACATACGAGTTCAGGAAATGAGGTGGTACATATTACGGGACATCACACAGTAACCAGAGTCACTCTAGACTGCAGTCCAGAGTCGCACTCCGACCCAATTATCGTCACAACATCAGTACAGAAACCAATAGAAATCTGCATAGGATTACAGTTCGTCGAGTCAGCTTCGACTTGAGTCCTCGAACGCAACATTCCAGTATGTACATAATTTATGGTGATTTTAACGGTTTTCAGACGCGAGAAAATCCCAGTTTTACGGATGTATTTGGGGGTATTCGTTTTAGTCATTAACAGTCGTATTTTCCTGTGAGATTCATACAAGATATTCATTATCATACGGGCCAGCATAGGAAATCCAATTCCGTCAAATTAGATGAATATTTTCATTGGGATCATGTATCGAACAGGTATGTCATATAGTGTATCGGAAATTGTAAATTTGTAAGTTATACGATTTGAGTTTGTAACACGAACAGATTAGCATGTAGCAAGTAAAATACTTACCTGAGATGATGTGTCGATGGTGCCACAGTGATGATGACTTCGATGGCATGCACGGTCAACAACGACGAGGGTTTTGCCTTGGGCTTGAACTTGGCCTTGGATTGAGCTTTGTGCAATGGCTCAACGGCGACGATGGGCTCGTGCTTGAATGCTGGAATTGGCTTGGTCTGAAGGTCGGCTGCTCGAGCTTCAGAGGAGGTGAGCACAGCGACGGGTGGCCGAAGTTTGGAGCTTGGGCCGGCAAGGGAAGGCTCAGGTTGAGTCGTGAGGAAGGAGAGAGAAAAGGTTGGAGATGCTGGTGCTCACGGAGGTGTGGTGAGCAAGGGCTGCCGTTGGTGAGGTAGCCGGCGGTCGACGACGATGGTCGGCGGTGCTCAAGTCGAGGGTTGAAGGTTGGAGTTGAGCTCGGCAAGATGGGTTGCAACTACGAGGTGCTCGGGAGGGAGATGACGAGAGAGTTTGAGAGAGTGAACGCCGACGATGTGGGATGCGGTGGCCGGAGGAGGTGGATGGCAAGAAAGGAGCTCGAGTTGGAGGTGAAGGGAAGCTCAGGGGTCGGGTGGAGGACGTGGAGAGCAGCAGCTGGAGGCGGGGAGGTCACGATGGCGAGGGGTGACGGTTGGTGAACACCGATGGTGTAGGCGGTGGCTTGCACGCAGTGGGTGGCAGCGGGTATTTGGGGGGGATGTTGCGACGGTGGTGCAGGCGAGGTGGGGAGGAGGTTGGCTCGGGGTGCAGGCGAGGTGATGGGTGCGTCGGTGATGGCAGCGGTGGGGCGAGCGCCGTCGTGGCCTCAAGGTAGGGAGCGGGAACGGAGAAAATGAGAGAAAGAGAGGGAGAGTGTGAGGGGGAGAGAGAGTGTAACGTGGGACAGAGAGAGAATACGTGAGAATTAAAAAAATTTTAAAGAAGAGAGAGAGTGGGTGAGTAACGTGAGTGATAGGGAGAGAGGTTTAAGGGAGAGAGAGAGAGAGCGTATGTGTGTGAGAAAGAGAGGAGAGAGAAAGAGAGAGAGAACGTGGGTGAGATGAGAGAGGGGGAAACGTGAATGTCGAAATTAATTTAAAATAATTAAATGAAATTATAAAAAGAGTGTGAACTGAATAGAGAGAGAGGGAATAGAATGAATGAGAATTAAGTGGTGATTAATAGGATTTTAAAAGGGATTAATGGGGGAAATTAATTGGGATTAAATAGGCATTAATTTAGTGGTTTAATAGGAATTTATAGAGGAGATTTGGGTTTGAATTTGAAGGGATTTAAAAGAAATGAGGTGGGATAATTGTTATTTTAATGGGCTGGGGAGGGAAAAATGGGTTCGGGCCAAGGGATAAAATAGTAGGGAAAAAGAAAGGGGCCGGGCTTGGGATTTTAAGTGAATGAGAAAAGAATTAGAGGAGTGGGCTGGCTCTGGGCTTGGGGAAAGTAACGGCTGGGCTAAAATTGAAAAAGAAAGGGGATAATAAAAGAGGAAGGGAATGAGGGTTTGGGTTAGGGAAAATTAAAAGATATGAGATTAGATTAGGATTTGGGTTTTTAGAATAATACAAATAATAATTATAAAATAAATAAATTTTGAGAGTGACAAAAATACGGATATTGGTATTCAAAAGGACTGGGTATTAAATCATACCACCTTTACAAAAATTTCATCCTCGAAATTTAAAATAAACGATAAGTTATAAAATCATAAGCGAAAGTTACTATATCGTAAACTAACACATAATGATTTACTTGAAATAGGTGGGTGAAGAAATTTGAAGGTTTATATATGTATACAAATAATACAACTAAAAGAATAGGTCTAAATAAGTATAAGGTAGAAATCAATTATTAGGGAAACCCATATGTACAAAAATAGAATAGCAATAACGAATAATAAGCTTCGAGGCGTGCTGGATAAAATCGAAATCCTAAACTTATGCACACCTCGCATATCAAAGGTAGCGCAGCTAAAATAATAAGTATAAGGCATAACCATTTATAATAGTAACCATAAGCACAATACCCGGAAATAAAGTAACAACAATAAAATAATGAAGGAATTGTCGATAGGTTAAAACATTTTAGAATAACGTATCAATCAACCAATTTTAACATAACCTTGAAAACCACATGGTGAAAATGAGAAACATTGCACAAAATAATAGGCGCAATATATGGTTGCGCTACCGAGAAATGGGAAGAATAGTAATGTACTAAAAATGCATAAAACGGAAGTAGTCAATATCACGCACTTTTCGATAAATACAAAATAACGAAAACTAAATTTTCGAATAACGATGCCCTAACTGTAACTAGGATAACAGGAAATGGCACAAAAATGTATAGGCTAGCTAGGGTAGGGATTACAATGGAGTATGGCTCATTCAAAAGGTTGGAGTGTGACGACTTTAGACTGGAGGTCGAAGAGGTTGGGGTCAGGTCAGCCCAGGGTGCAAGGGTGAACAGTCAGGGATCTCAGGAGGAAATAAATGTATAAGGGAAACAGCCAAGCATCATGTGAACCAAGAAGATCAACATATTAGCGAACTCAGCCAATTTTATTTCATTCTAGAAAATTCGAAACAAAGCACTCTCGAAAAGTAACAGATGGCCCTAAACTATACATAGGCTTATTTGGCCAGAGAAGACAACAGCTAAAATCCCATCAGTCGCGGTTGTGGAGGTTCAGCAGGTTACGGTAGGCTCGTGCGCTCAGGTAGGGACGTCCATTTCCATAGCGCCTCGCAGGGACCGCCATTGGGAGTTCTTCCACCGCAGGGTCTTGTTCTTCTGGTCCTTCTTCCTCGGCTAGAGCTTCTTCATCGAGGTCTGCTTCCATGTGATTCTCTCCTTCTAGATCCTTTTCCATGGGATTTTCCTCTACTGGATTTTCTTCTATCGGGCCTTCCTCGGGATCTTCCTCTATCGGTTCTCTTCAGGGTCTCCTTCCTCCTCGTCGGAATCGCCGATCATGTCAACCTCTGGGGCGGCGGCTCCTTCGTCCTCGGAATCGCTGTTTCCGAAAATGACCTGGGGCCGTTGATCTCATCGTCAGAATTCGCCAGTATGCGGTCTAAGGAAATGCAGGACTGTGCATCCTCATCTAGATGCGGCGCTGCTCCAGGGTGGGCCATGACCTGAAAAGAAAGAGTTATGATCAGACAGTGGAACATATTAGGAAAAATCAAGGATACGGAGTACAAGAAAAATATGCGATAAGCAAGGATTGAAAACAAAATCTAGAATACTGATGCAACGAATGGTATAAGTAAACTGAGGGGGAAAGGAGACGATACATACATCACAACTCAGGATTTTTTTACATTCAGCCAAAAGTTTAACGGATACAGGATCTCAAATGAAAA
Organism: Agapanthus africanus; assembly: GCA_030015575.1. NCBI lineage: Eukaryota > Viridiplantae > Streptophyta > Magnoliopsida > Asparagales > Amaryllidaceae > Agapanthus > Agapanthus africanus. The sequence goes on along the minus strand of CM057350.1, from coordinate 41,088,212 downwards.
GAGAAATATTTACAAGTGACAACATTTTATAAATAGCGGAAAACATGATAACTCTTCTTCGAATACTAGACCGCTGCATTCTCGTCACGCGAGTTGAATCCTGCGCTGAGTCCGTCCTATCCTCGAAGTTCGAACTACGTAATAATCATCACTTGGCAGAAGTGGGGAGTGTGGACGGGTCTCGTCCTTGTAGCTCCTTCCTTTTAGGACAACCGTTGATAAGATATTCGCTGGATCCGCAAATCAGGCATTTCCCCTGGGTGCGGCGACAATCCCTCTGAAGATGTCCTGGCCTCTTGCAGTACCCACAACATTGGGTCTTCTGCTGCTTCTGTCGCGGGGGAACAAATGGGCGCTTCATCTTCCCCTCTTTTCCTCGTCTAACAGGGATCCCTTTACGATTGGAGACTTCTGATAGTGCCTGATTCACCTGCCTTCTCAGTCCTTCAGCTAACAGGTCGTTCGTTCGCTCCTGGACTTCCTTCAGATTTTGCAGTACAGTCAGGATCTCGACGGTCATATTCTGGGGAGTGGAGATAGAGGAAGAGTCGTTCGAAGGCATGGTCCTGAAACAACAATTTTGAGGACGATATAAGACACAAGCTATAAGAATTAAAATATAATATGGATTGGGCAAGGAATCAAGAACATCGGGCGTGATGAAATTCATTACAAGTGGAAATCAACTGTAGGGCTCTAAGTCACTTAAACCGAGTACAGTATTGTAACTATGAGGTAGTTCACAATTACAACCACGTCACTCTGCCAAATCGCCCGAAACCCTAGCGGATGGATAGCATAATACACAATGTGAATAAGGATTAAGAATAACAAGTTTACAATCTAGATCGATGGATGTCTTAGATTGTCAAGCTCTACAAGGAAAACTACAATCCCAATCGAAGCTAAACCTGGCTCTGATACCAACAAAACCATGTCACGCCCCGCTTCCCAAAATACGGAATACGAGGGGTTGACAAGGCCAGCCATACTCCTACGATCAAGGAAATATCCTGCCGTAGTCACACTTCGGTTTCTAGCTTTACGTGGTAATCAGTAAAGAACACACAGGTAATGAGAAATGCAGTAACTGAAACAAAACAAATACAAAGAACTGACCTGATGGAGGTACAAAGAGTATGTCTCTAGATAGCCGATCAAGATATTTCGCGATGTACTTCTGGTCCTCGTCCAGGCTAGATCTACTCCTCACTCTGAGCATGCATACTCAGGTCGTCAGAGCGACACGATAACAATATAAACATAGGTGCAAGTGATAACTCGTACAGGAATGTTGGATATAAAATAATAAATCAAGATAGTAGAGGTATGAACATGAAGTAACCAATGCAGTGTCTAAAGGCTCAGGTGAACCGTAAATATAGTATGTCAGGTATGTCAATATAATGAGTAATGCATGTCAATGTCACTACCTCTATCAGTCTCTAAGTCTCACTGTACAGGTCACTGAGCCTATCGTTAGTCCAAGTGTGAGAGTCAACCACTCGCGAGTGTCCTCCATCCAAGGGTAGGACCCAAGGGAAAGGGACCACGGGCCCAAAATATAACTCACGGTAATAATCATGTACCCTGTAAATCTCCATATATCTCCATATATATAAGCCGGCATGGGACTCCCGAGATTCTGTTGAACTCACACTCAGACTACCCCACACCCCATGGTCTACATCAAACGCCAACCATAATCTCAAATACCGTTCGGTCTATGACAAGTCTGCACGAGAACTGGAGACAGGATCTCCATCAAGCACGTCCCGACTGATACCCAAGATAAATGGGCAGTGTCTGGTGCCTTATCTGTGACACCCATACAAGAGCTTTCATAAGTGTCTCATACCACTTATAGTCACACTTACACGCATCCCACAGACGTCGACAGTGCAATAGAATAATCGGGTTCACTGATTGTGTACAAGTACGTGTCACTTTCACTTATTCACTCATGCACGAACACTAACGTACTTGCCACAATCACCACAAATACCTAACAATGGGTAATACACATGATCCCTAGGCTAACAATGCAATGACATATACATATGATGTGATGAGAAAACAGTATGTAAGGCAGGATTAAGATATCATATGTCGGTATCCTACCACTTGCATAATTTATCATAAATAATATATGCCAAAATATAGCGAAACAATGAACAGGGGATAAGTATTATGTGTGATTATCTATCCAGCGAATTTGGTTTCACGTTAATCGGGTTTCAGGATCACTAGATATAGCCATTTCATTTTAAGCGTTCACTACTGGAAATCCGGTTTCTGAATCGGAAGTCCGTTTCACAACACATTTTAATCCCAGTTGGGATCAGATTTTTAGAGATGCTACAGTTGAATGAAATCTAGGGTTTTCAATAAGGTTTTCAACGCAATAGACGGATTCTCAATCGTGTGTGTACGTCAGGAGTTATACACTATTCAACAGTGGGGTGTCCGTTCTGGTTCTGTTTGGGACTGCTAGACGTCCTGATCCTTTAAATTGCATTTTAAATAGTAAACGATGATGAAACAGGGTGAAATCACTTGCGTTATCTAGCTAACAGATTCAAATTTAATAAACTGTAGAGTTCCGCAACATACGAGTTCAGGAAATGAGGTGGTACACATTACGGGACAGCACACAGTAACCAGAGTCGCTCTAGACTGCAGTCCAGAGTCGCACTCCGACCCAATTATCGTCTCAACATCAGTACAGAAACCAATAGAAATTTGCATAGGATTATAGTTCTTCGAGTTGGCTTCGATTTGAGCCCTCGAACGCAGCATTCTAGTATGTACATAATTTATGGTGATTTTAACGATTTTCAGACGCGAGAAAATCCCAGTTTTACGGATGTATTTGGGGGTATTCGTTTTAGTCATTAACAGTCGTATTTTCCTGTGAGATTCATACAAGATATTAATTATCACACGGGCCAGCAAAGGAAATCCAATTCCGTCAAATTAGATGAATATTTTCATTGGGATCATGTATCGAACATGTATGTCATATAATGTATCGGAAATTGTAAATTTGTAAGTTATACGATTTGAGTTTGTAACACGAATAGATTAGCATGTAGCAAGTAAAATACTTGCTTGAGACGATGTGTCGATGGTGCCGCAGTGGTGATGACTTCGATGGCATGCATGGTCAACAACGACGAGGGTTTTGCCTTGGGCTTGAACTTGGCCTTGGATTGAGCTCTGTGCAATGGCTCAGCGGCGACGATGGGCTCCGGCTTGGATGCTGGAATTGGCTTGGTCTGAAGGTCGGCTGCTCGAGCTTCAAAGGAGGTGAGCGCAGCGACGGGTGGCCGAAGCTTGGAGCTTGGGCCGGCAAGGGAAGGCTCAGGTTGAGTCGTGAGGAAGGAGAGAGAAAAGGTTGGAGATGCTGGTGCTCCTGGAGGTGTGGTGAGCAAGGGGCTGCCGTTAGCGAGGTAGCCGGCGGTCGACGACGATGGTCGGCGGTGCTCAAGTCGAGGGTTGAAGGCTGGAGTTGAGCTCGGCAAGATGGGTTGCAACTACGAGGTGCTCAGGAGGGAGATGACGAGAGAGTTTGAGAGGGTGAACGCCGACGATGTGGGATGCGGTGGCCGAAGGAGGTGGATGGCAAGGAAGGAGCTCGAGTTGGAGGTGAAGGGAAGCTCAGGGGTCGGGTGGAGGACATGGAGAGCAGCAGCTGGAGGCGGGGAGGTCACGATGGCGAGGGGTGACGGTTGGTGAACACCGATGGTGTAGGCGGTGGCTGGCATGCAGTGGGTGGCAGCGAGTGTTTGGGGGGATGTTGCGACGGTGGTGCAGGCGAGGTGGGGAGTGGGTTGGCTCGGGGTGCAGGCGAGGTGATGGGTGCGTCGGTGATGGCAACGGTGGGGCGAGCATGGTCGTGGCCTTGAGGTTGGGAGCGAGAATGGAGAAAATGATAGAAAGAGAGGGAGAGTGTGAGGGAGAGAGTGTAACGTGGGGGAGAGAGAGAGAGAGAGAATACGTGAGAATTAAAGAAATTTTAAAGAAGTGAGAGAGAGGGTGAGTAACGTGAGTGATAGGGAGAGAGGTTTAAGGGGGAGAGAGAGAGAACGTGTGTGTGTGAGAAAGAGAGGAGAGAGAAAGAGAGAACGTGGGTAAGATGAGAGAGGGGGAAACGTGAATGGGGAAATTAATTTAAAATAATTAAATGAAATTATAAAAAGAGTGTGAACTGAATAGAGAGAGGGAATAGAATGAATGAGAATTAAGTGGTGATTAATAGGATTTTAAAAGAGATTAATGGGGGAAATTAATTGGGATTAAAGAGGCATTAATTTGGTGGTTTAATAAGAATTTATAGAGGAGATTTGGGTTTGGATTTGAAGGGATTTAAAAGAAATGAGGTGGGATAATTGTTATTTTAATGGGTTGGGGAGGGAAAAATGTGCTCGGGCCAAGGGATAAAATAGTAGGGAAAAAGAAAGGGGCCGGGCGTGGGATTTTAAATGAATGAGAAAAGGATTAGAGGAGTGGGCTGGCTCTGGGCTTGGGGAAAGTAACGGCTGGGCTAAAATTGAAAAAGAAAGGGGATAATAAAAGAGGAAGGGAATGGGTGTTTGGGTTAAGGAAAATTAAAAGATATGAGATTAGATTAGGATTTGGGTTTTTAGAATAATACAAATAATAATTATAAAATAAATAAATTTTGAGAGTGACAAAAATACGGATATTGGTATTCAAAAGGACTGGGTATTACAGCCTGTCTCATCATTAATGCGGGATCCCTCCTATCACGCGGGCGTGATGCCAGGGGCGTAACGGCCGACGTGATTCTCGCGCCCTCCTGCCTATTGCTGCCGCTATATAAACCCCTCTTTCAGACGGTTCAAGTAAGTCATTCTTTCCTCACTAGGCCATTACTCTTCTCAAATATCCGGTCTAACTTGATCGTCAGAGGGTCCTCGGTGGCATAACCACCCCGGGACTTCCTTGCAGGTAGCTCAGCCTAAACACCTCAAACCCATTGAGATCCACATGCTTCAGGAGGCCACCTCCAACTCAATCTCAGCCGTCCATCGTCGCCAACAGCAGATCTACGGAATGTAACATCTGAGCGTGATCCGATATCCGTTAGCTGGCGTCGTCTGTGGAAAGCTCTTGATTCCACTCAACAAAGTTCATCTTCCGATCTCAACTCAATGGCGAGCGATCACCGCGACGATCCAAGCACTAGCCGCCGCCTCCCCCACAATGGAGGCGCGGATGAATCTCCTCCCCGAACGCCATCAACACCGTAGCCGCCCGGATAGATCGACCCGCGTCCGTCGTGGATGCGCTCGTCCATATCCAAACGGCAGGATAAGCTCCCCAGGTCGCCGCTCCCCCACCTTGGGACCGGGACCCCTACAGAGGGATAGAAGACTTTTCTCGCGTCAGCACTGCCGACCACCATCTCACTACCTCCCACGGCCGCAAATCTCCTGGGCCAACATATTCTATAACCTGCTGGGCGCCCCATGGTTCAACACCGAGGTCCGTCGCTGGAGCGCCTCGTCCCGAGCCCCATCGCGCCCCTATCCTTCCCGAGGAGGTTTCGGTCAACTCGCCTGCGCCTACGAATGACCAACACCCCCTCCCTCGACGGGGTCGCGCGGACGGGACTCGTCACGATAGCTCGAAGACCACCTCTCCAGGGGACCTAAAGAACCTCATCGAAAGGAATTGGGGCCCATCAAAAATCATGGTCACGTCGACAGGGGTACGTCGAGTACCTACGGGACCCAGCACCCCACGCCGGCCGTGGAGGCCAACAGCCGTCCGAGGAAGAAGTCCAGGGAGACCGAGCCGATCATTTTTGACGATAGGGACCTCCATGGCATATCCCTGCCCCATAACGACCCTCTGGTGATTACGGCTCGGGTCTACCAATACGAGGTGCATAGGATACTGGTCAACTTGGGAAGCACGGCGGACATTCTCTTCTACGACTGCTTTCAGCGCATGGGGCACACCCCGACAGACCTAAGGCCGACCTCCCACGTCCTTTCAGGATTCACCAACCACTCCATTCCGACGGAAGGGGTAATCACTTTGCAGTTTAACGTCGGGGAGGCCGGCCGTACGCGAACAGTGCCTGTAGAATTCATCGTAGCAAGAATCCCATCGGTCTACAACATCCTCCTCAACCGCCCAACACTGAACTCCCTTTGGGCCCAGATATCGACCTACCACTTGGTGATGAAGTTCCTTCTCGACTAGGGCGGGATAGGTCGGGTCTATGGAGACCAGCGAATTGCAAAGTTTTGATTCACCACAACATCTTCGCCTGAGCGGCCAATCGACGATGTCAAGGGCGAAGGTGACATCAGGGGTTCTCCGGACACTCGAGACGAGCAAAAAGAGGTCCGAGGGACCCCGGTGGAGCCTCTGACAGAGGTCCCCCTCGTAGAAGGGGGCGACGAAAAAATCGTTCAGATCAGGTCGCTTTTGACAGGAACTCAGCGAGATGACCTGGTCCATTTCCTCAGAAATAACTCCGACATGTTCGCCTGGGTGCCTGCTGATATGCCTGGGATCGACCCCAAAATCTTATCTCACAAGCTCGGAGTAGATCCTACGGCCCGATCCGTCAGGCAGAATAAGCGAAGTTTCGCCCCTGTCAAACAGAAGTCTATCGAGGACGAAGTAGATCGACTCCTCGCCGCCAACTTCATTCAGAATGTTCCCTATTCAAAGTGGTTGGCGAACGTAGTTCAGATTAAAAGTCCAGCGGGAAGTAACGCATGTGCGTCGACTTCACCGAATTCAACAAGGCCTGCCCCAAAGACAACTATCCCCTCCCTCGGATAGATCGGCTCGTCGACGGCTCAGCAGGTCATGAGCTATTGAGCTTCATGGATGCATTTTCCGGCTACAATCAGATTCGTCTGAATCCGGCAGACGAAGATCTCACCGCATTCACAACGGACCGGGAGGTATACTGCTACAAGATGATGCCCTTCGGCCTCAAAAACGCCGGAGCTACGTATCAACGATTGGTCAACCGCATGTTCAAGCCACAGATCAGTAGGAACATGGAAGTTTACGTCGACGATATGCTCGTCAAATTAGTGTCATCGGTCGACTACGCCAAGGACCTGGGCAAGGCATTCGAAGTGCTCCGCAAGTTCAAGATGAAACTGAACTCTGCCAAGTGCGCATTCAGGGTCACCGGGGGAAAGTTCCTCGGTTTCATGGCCACTCACCGCGGAATCGAGGCTAACCCAGAGAAAATCGATGTTATCCTCAACATGGCCGCACCCAAGACTAACGTCGAGATCATGCGACTGACAGGGCGAGTAGCCGCTCTTAGCCATTTCATGTTGAGGTCTGGGGAGAAGTGCCTCCTGTTCTTCAAAGCTCTAAGGAAGATCCCGAGGTTCGAGTGGTCAGGGGAGTGCCAGACCGCCTTCGACCAATTAAAGAGGCACCTTGCAACACCACTGCTGCTCACCCGACCAGTTAAAGGGGACGAGCTATCACTGTATCTGACGGTATCCGACCAAGCAGCGGCATCAATACTATGTGAGCCACGTCTTCAAAGACGCATAAACGAGGTATCCAGCCATAGAGAAGATCGTCTTGGCACTCATTGTGGCCTCAAGGTAGCTACGACACTACTTCCAGGCGCACACCATCCTCGTTCTTACCGAGCGCCCGCTGGGGGCTATTCTCGCCTCACCCAAATCCTCGGGCCGCTTAGAGAAGTGGAGGTGGGAGTTGTCCCAGTTTGACATAAAATACCGCCCGAGGCAGGCCATCAAAGCACAGGCCTTGGTCGATTTTATCGTCGAGTGAACCATCCCCAGTAAGGAACCGGAGTCCACGCCGACCTCACGGCTCAACCCTCGATCGAGGGGAAGCCCATCTCAGTCCCTGAGTGGATCATTTACGTCGACGGGTCCTCGACTGAGGAAGGCAGTGGTGCCGGCCTCATCATTCGAGGCCTGAACGAGGCAGAAATGGAGTATTCTCTGAAGCTCGGGTTCAAGGCCTTAAATAACGCGGTAGAATACGAAGCGCTGCTGGCTAGACTGCGCATGGCCTCCGAGCTGGGGATGAAAACAATTCGGATCCGCAGTGACTCAGCCCTAGTCGTTGGCCAAGTGAATGGCCATTTCGAGGCTCGGGAGCTTCTAATGGTGAAGTATCTGGCTGAAATAAGAAGACTTCGAAAGAACTTCGATGAAGTCCAAGTAGAGCAAATACCCAGATAGCTCAATGCCCAAGCTGATGCCTTGAGTAAGCTGGCTTCGTCCTATTCGACCAACAACAAGCGATCTATCCTCTTCGAGATCTTGCCACGGCCCAGTGTGGAAGATGGGGCGACAATGCTTCATGTGTACACAGCCCAGCAAGAAGACCGGGACTGGAGGAAGCCCCTCATAAATTCCTAAGGGAAGGTACGCTTTAAGAAGATCGGGGAGCAGCCCACCGTCTCCGAGCCAAAGCCCGTCACTTCGTCTGGAGCAACGTGGACCTCTACAAGAAGTCATTCACTCAGCCCCTGCTCCGGTGCGTCGACCCCCACTAAGCTGACTATGTCTTCCGTGAAATCCATGAAGGGGTCGGCGGCGCAACCAAAGGGCCCGCACCGTAATCCAGAAGGCATTGCTCTAGGGGTACTACTGGCCAACTATTCACCATGATGCCCAGACGCTCGTCAGGAAATGCAAAAGTTGCCAACTCCACGGAAGCATACCTCGCCTTCCAGCTACCGAGCTGACCGCCCTAACCTCCCCGTGGCCATTTTCTTAGTGGGGAGTGGACATGATAGGCCAATTCCCTACCGTTACGGGCGGGTACAAGTATGTCCTCGTCGCAGTAGATTACTTCACGAAGTGGATTGAGGCCATCCCCATTAGGAAACCGGATGCCACCACGATTATCAAGTTCTTACAAAATAATGTGATACTCCGGTTCGACATCCCGAGGTGTATCATCCCGACCACGGGACAAACTTCGAGAACGAGAAAGAGAAGGAATTCGGCAATGATTATCGTATCCTCATGAAGTTTGCCGCAGTCGCATATCCCCAATGCAACGGGCAAGCAGAAGTCACTAATCGGGACTCCTCCGAGGTCTCCGGACCCGCTTAGAAGGACTCCAAAGTAGTTGATTCGAGGAATTACCCCGGGTCTTATGGGCCCTGCGCATGTCAAAGAAGACCCCGACCGGGGAAACCCCTTTCAGCCTCTGCAACGGGACCGAGGTAATGGTCCCGGCGAAGATTGGGCTACCCAGTCACCGGGTTGAACACTTTAACGATGAAGCAAACACCACGGCCCTCCAGACCAACCTAGACATCTTGTTGGAGAAACGAGACTGGGCTCAGATCAGATCTGCCGCCTATCAGTAGCAAACCGCCCGATACTACAACGTGCGAGTCAAGCGTCGCTTCTTCAAGACCGGAGACATGTTCCTGAGGAGAAACGAGTTCGTTGATCAAGGCACGCTGCATAAGTTTTCTCCGAGATGGGACGGTCCTTTCCTCGTCTCCGAGGTCCTTTCCGGCGGAGCCAACCACTTGCAAGACGCGGACGGGCGCAAGTTTCCATGGCCTTACAACGCTGAGAAGCTCAAGCTGTACCAGTGAGGGGAATATCTACGAGTGTATTTTTTCTTTCCCAAGGACAATGTAAACTTTTGTAAAGTTTTTTTCTATTCAAATAACAAGAAGGGAACGCCAGAACATTGCAAAAAGAAGAATCCTATTCATTCAAAAGGGTACTATGGGCTCCTTAGCCTTATAGAAAAAGATAAAGTTACAAAAGAGGTAGAACGGGATCAAGGAGGTACTCCTGGTGATACTCAGAGTAGATTTCCGTTAGACGGGCCCTAGCCGCTACAGCTCGCTCCTGCCGACGCTGCACACGAACCCGGGACGCCACAGAAGCACCCGACACTCCGCCCTCTGAGCCTTGGCCCACGATGTACCTCATCTTGAAACACTTTAGAATGAGAGCCAAGGATCGGTCATGCCTGGCTTTCGAGATGAGGCCGAACAGGAAGATCGAATGCACCTTGTCGAGAGCCTAGTCCAGAAGCTCCTCGGTTGAGGGGTTGTCCAAACCCGGGGACCTCCTCCAGATCGCGTACATTAATATCTGAAGCAGGGAAGACCGCCGAGGGAGAAGCCGGCCGAAGTGATCCTCGAGGCACCAAACCACTCCCCGGTACCTCTCCTCGGCCAGAGATTGGTCATATAAAGAGACATCACCAAGGGAGATGATCTCTTCGATCAAATACACACGCCCAGTCATCTCAAAGGAAAGCGGTGCCGAAGGAGCTGCCATCTCCTTCCCTATTTATAACCTCAAATAGAATCTTCAAGGACCCGGATTCTCACGCGTACCGGCGCGAATCTTAGGAATCGTAGCAACTACTCCAATGCCACACCGCTATGTGGCGAAAATGACGCGGCTTCCCGAAACGTTCTGCCTTCCTCCGTATGTTCCTGACACGTGTTGTCCGTGACTATTACCCTTCTCGATGTTCACATGTCGGGAGGGTCGGATGAATCCTTGAATGACCAGACAACAACCTTACTTGGTCCATCCTTAGTAGGCCTCTTACGGCCCCTCCCACGCTAAGGATCGAAGCCCTCACCAAGATGCAGCCGTGCGGCTACCCTGCTCGGCTATCCCTGGTTGGTAGTTCCCTACCCCGCAACGCCAGGGATCTAAGCCCTCGCCAAGAAGCAACCGGGTTCGCCTTTGCTCGGTTATCCCTGGCTGGTAGTTCCCTACCCCGCTACACCAGGGATTGAAGCCCTTACCAAGAGGCAGCCGAGCGGCTACCCTGCTTGGCTATCCCTGGCTGGTAGTTCGCTACCCCACAACGCCATGGATCGAATCCCTCACCAAGAGGCAGCTGAGCGGCTACCCTGCTCAGCTATCCCAGGTTGGTAGTTCGTTACCCCACAATACCAAGGATCGAAGCCCTCACAAGAGGCAACCGGGTTCTCCCTTACTCGGTTATCCCTGGCTGGTAGTTCCCTACCCAGCTACGCCAGGGATCGAAGCCCTCACCAAGAGGTAGCCGAGTGGGTACCCTGCTCAGTTATCCATGGCTGGTAGTTCCCTACCCCGCTACGCCAGGGATCGAAGCCCTCACCAAGAGGCAGCCGAACGGCTACCCCGCTTGGCTATCCTTAGCTGGTAGTTCACTACCCCACGACGCCAGAGATTTAAGCTCTCACCAAGAGAAAACCGAGCAGCCACCCTGCTCGGTTATCCCTGGCTGGTAGTTCCCTACCCCACGATGCCAAGGGTAAAAGCCCTCGCCAAGAGGCACCGGGCAGTAATCCTGCTCGGCCCGTCCTTAAGGATTCAAGCCCTCGCCAAGAGGCACCCAGCAGCAACCCTGCTCAGCCCGTCCTTAGCAGGCCTCTTATGGCCCCTCCCGCGCTAAGGATCAAAGCCCTCGCCAAGAGGCACCGGGTAGTAACCCTGCTCAGCTCGTCCTTAAGGATCCAAGCCCTCGCCAAGAGGCACCGGGCAGCAACCCTGCTCGGCCCGTCCTTAGCAGGCCCTTTGCGGCCCCTCCCGTGCTAAGGATCGAAGCCCTCACCAAGAGGCAACTGGGCCCGCCCTTGCTCGGTTATCCTTAGCTGGAAGTTCACTACCCTGCGACGCCAGGGATCTAAGCCCTCGCCAAGAGACAACTGAGCAGCTTCACTGCTCGGCCCGTCCTTAGCAGGCCTCTTACGGCCCCTCCCACGCTAAGGATCAAAGTCCTCACCAAGAGGCAACCGGGCCAGACCTTGCTCGGTTATCTCTGGCTGGTAGTTCACTACTCCACAATGCCAGGGATCTAAGCCCTCGCTAAGAGGCAACTGAGTAGCTTTACTGCTCGGCCCGTCCTTAGCCGGTATCTTATGGCCCTTCTCGCGCTAAGGATCAAAGACCTCCCAAAGAGGAGACCAAGCAGCTACCCTGCTCGGTCAATCTTTAGCGGGTAACTCCTTATGCATCTAAGGATCAAAACCCTCGCCAAGGAGCACCGAGCAGCAACAACGCTCGGCCAATTCTTTGGAAATCACCAACCTTTTTACAACAAAGGTTCCTCCATAATATTCAAATAAACGATCACTATCTCGACTCCGGGGGCTAGAGGATACCGACCTTCTTTCACAGTGGTTAATCGACAAGCACTCGAAGGGCGATCGTTATCTAAAACACAGGCCATCGACCTGCGGCCTAACGCTTGATCGAGAGCGAAACTGACAAGCTCAAGTACTCAAGCAGGAAAAGCATTGTCATGCAAAAGAAAAAAGACCAAGTTTCATTCAAACTTCCAAAATCTTTTACAAGGTACTATGGGCTCCTAGCCTTACTTAATCGCCTGGAGGCTTACAAAAAGAAAGAGAAAAAGGAAAAGCCAAAAAGTTCAGGCCGCAAGCCCCGCCTAGACCTCACCTTCCTCGGTACCATCCCCAGGAGCCGGGGCTTCCACTTCAGCAACAGCCCCTCCCTCATCACCATCTGCCGGAAGCATGACCACCGAAAGTGGGACCCGAGCGCGGAGCTCACCGTCAGCAAACTCCGGAAACCGCGCCTTGACGGCATCAAGAGCTTCATGCCATACAATGGCAGAGGCTTCACCGAGGTCGGCGTAAAACTGGTCCGACCTCTTGTAATTGGCCACCGTCTTTCGAGCTCGAACCTCGGCGACCTTCGCCGCCTGGAGCGCACCTCGGCATCCCGTCTGCTGGTATCCCTTGCCCTCTTCACTGCTGCATAGCGATCGTCCAGCTCCGTTAACTTAGGCCCAATGGCTCGGTGGGGCTCACTTAGCCGTCGATAGGACTCCCAGAACTTTGAGACGGTGAGCTCCCCGGCGGCCAATTAGGCTTCGAGGACGACCACTTCTCCCTCTCTTGACGCAGCTCGAGTCGCAGGTCCTCGGCCTCCGAAGAAGACTCCCTCGCCAACCTCATAGCAGGGGCAGTCTCCTTGGTCTCTATGCGAGCAACGAGGGCGCAGTGCTGAAGGACCTGATGAAAAACAGCAGAAAGACTTAGAGACGCTCGAACTGAGAAAAAGGTGCTCAAAATAACTTATAAGGGAGTACGTACCTGCACCGCCTTCTGAGCTATAGCTGCCACTTAAGCCCTCAGGGTCCCCCGCAGAATCTTGCCTCTGGCTGACTCTTCTATATCAGTGAGCAGGCTGGAAGCAAAGGAAAGCCCGGATGGGACTATGAAACAGGCGCCCCCCTCCTACACAGGAATCCCTTTGAGAATCTCAGTCGATGGCGCACGAAAGACCATCTTCTTCCTCTTAAGAGGAACCTTGTCTTCTTCCTCTTCCGCTTCCCTCGTCCGGGGTTCGGGAACCCGCAGACGCCTTTGATCGCCGCCGCGGCAATCATCGGGGGCTCGGGTCGAGGCAGATAGCCTCGTTGCCGGCGACACCTTTGATGCGGAGCTCGGGTCAGCCCGAGGCACGGCCACACCCCCGGCTCTCTTCTGGGACAGGGCACCGAGGGCATCAAGAATCCTGGATCGGTCCATTTGTCCTGCCAAAGGGGGAAACCGGCTCGACTCAGAAGAAGAAGAAGAAGCGGAAGAAGAAAAGGAAGAATTTACAGGGGGCTCCCTAGACTCTACCCGAACTATTTCTACAGACTCTTCACAAAAAAACATCTAACCTGATGAAGGAGATAAGTCCTCAGAAGAGAAAGCGCAGATATCCCGACCTAAAAAGGAGAGCGCCGAGCTAACGAGACTCAGGATGAGGAAATTATGAAGAGGTATGGGCCCTGATGGGGACCCCACCTTTATTTATAGTTTCCGGTATACACATCCAACGGCGACAGTCATCTCCATCTAAAAAGACTTTTCGCGTTCGACGGCCACCGTCAATCCACCTATCTCGCACGCATTGGTCGCATCCCATCGGGCGCGGGAGACCTACGGCTCGTCACGTCAGCCAACCAGCACCTGACACGTGGGTTGTCGCTTCGACGAACGTACGCACGATCCGGAGCTTCCTCTTTAATGCAAGATCTGACCCCTGGTTCGCTGACGTCATCAAGAAAATACAGCTAATCGCCCGGGAATGCGCACATATGATGTTTTCGAAAAGGAGCTCACCTCGGATGACCCGGCAGACCACGCTTGACCCGACCTGTGAGCGGGTCGGGACGAGAGTGGGGGGCTAATGATGATGCTCGATATCGGTGATCTCCCAGATCGTGATACGTGGCAGACGACGTGTCCCGAAGCTTGCAAGAAAGGACCAAGAACGGTACGTCGGAAGAATACTCCGGGTCTGCGACCCATGGAAGTGGCCGACCTTCTGTGACTGTCCACACTACTTCTATGCCCGCCGTACAAACAACCGTTGGATCGCCTCCGAGCCCCCTGCACAATTGGCCTCCTCGGCCCTCTCAGCTCGCCTCCGGACTGTCGCAGAACCAAGATACCTTGGCCTCCCGCTCGTCCTCGAGCCTCCCGCCGAGCTCATGTTCCTCGGTTTCACCGACCGACCCACAGCGCTGATCACAGGCATCTTCGCCACGGCTCCGCGAATCTCGCCATGCGCGAGATATCCGCCGGCCGCGATCCCGCATTCCACGCCATCATGATCCCCCATTAACGAGCCAGTCTCGTCATTAATGGGGGATCCTGCCTATCACGCGGGCGTAACGCCAGGGGCATAACGGCTGGCGTGATTCTCGCGTCCGCCTGCCCATTGCTGCCGCTATATAAACCCCTCTTTCAGACGGTTCAAGTAAGTCATTCTTTCCTCACTAGGCCATTACTTTGCTCAAATATCCGGTGTAACTTGATTGTCGGAGGATTCTCGGTGGCACAACCATCCCGGGACTTCCTTGCGGGTAGCTTGGCCTAAACACCTCAAACCCATTGAGATCCACACGCTTCAGGAGGCCACCTCCAACTCAATCTCACCCGTCCATCGTCGCCAACAGCAGATCTACGGAAGGTAATATCTGAACGTGATCCGACATCCGTCAACTGCAGTTTCATAAATTTAGCAACACCAAACTCAAATATCCTAATTTTGCAACACCAAACTCCTAGGCTCCATGTGAATCATAACCTGCACGCATATGTATCATGATTTGGGAGGACTATAAATATGGCTTTTGCTTTCCAATTAGCCGTTTTTTGCATTAATTGTGTGTGGTTCATTCCTCATTGGTTATAGAAAATGCCATCTAGAGTAATCAACGTGTTTCATGGAAATGGTTTAATATGCAATATAGTAGCCCACCACTGTTAATAATCTATCCATCATCTTCATCAAGCATTCTATAATCAGTTTTCTCTAATACCAACTTCTTCATCACTAGATATCAACGGTTCGATTCCTTAAAGGGTTGCATCTCAAAAAAAAAAAACGTCAGCATCTTTATCATATGCTATCAACATCAAATAATCCGTAATCATCATTAACTTGGATGCCGCCCAACACGCATGCCACAGGGCAGCAAGTGAATATAATAATCCAAACCTAACTAAACCGATAAGCCAATCGTAATCAAGATTACCTACTACAACTTAGCAATATAAACCACTTAGTCCTTCTACAAAGAATTAGAGTTTCTTCTGTAGTTGTGAGAAAAAAAATGAGATACGGTCCTTCGCCATTGATCCCGTTGCTAATGGTATTAACCTTAGGACTAATGATTTCAGGTCTGACTTTATTAGACAGGGCAATGTTTCTCGTTTTCGGAAGCCAAGAAGAGGAAGAAGATAGTAGCATCTCTGCTATTATATATCGTCTTGCCCCTTGTTCTTATGCTCGTGATACATCTCCTCAGCGTCCTCTTTCCTCCAAAATTGAGTGCTCCAAGCATGCAAGGGTAAGCTATGAGGGGGAAGGGTTTGGCGTCGGGTCTGTACTTCTTGTGGTGACCTTTGTTATCCTTTATAGATGGTTCTAGCTTATGTTTGATATGGAAATATCGACATGTAAATCTTCGGTAACCATAAAAGTCCATGTTGAGAGATCTGAAGAATTTTGTCTTAGAAATGTTAGTTTGGCTGAAGGATTTGGTTTTCTATTCGATTTGACATGCTTGGCATAACAGTAGACGATCTACAATGTTTGATTAGCTCAGAACATATATGGATAACTTCAATAATGTTTCATTCCTATTCTCTGTCAAGTCACTCAGAATTGATCATTCTCAACTGTAAATTGTTAGCGACAATATACGGCATGTCCTAAATTTTGTCCTATTTTCTTCTCTATAGTCGCTTTCCACTGCTCAAAACCGGCAAAAACTGTTTTGAACCATGAGAAAGTAGATACGTTTCCTACGCTTCATCGATAAACCGGACAGATTACTTGGCACCATCCATAGAGGTATTAATACAATTCATGGTACATCTGAGTGAATCAAGTACAAAATACCTTCAGTCTTATGATATAGTGGTTATTGAAACCTGAAACCTTTAAATTTGCAGAGATGCAGCGATCGACTAAGACCTAAGTCACCTAACTTTGTACATGATCCAACTGTATTCATGCATACCAACTTCGATGTAAATCGAACAGAATGCATTATCCCATCAGATCCTAGAGATGCATTGAGCCTATCACATTCCTTCTTCATATGGTTGAATCTCATGCCAAGGACATCATATATTTTCTACCCCTTAATAATTTACAACTGAATCACATATACTAAATTAACTTGGTTGCAATACTATTTCTCAAAACCTTATCCAACTCCAAAGACCATTACAAGTCCTTTTGCAAGAAAACTCTTCTTTTGTTCGTCTCCTTGAGTCTTGACGACATATTGGTACAAGTAGTCACTAGACCATCTGAATTTTGAATGATACAATGCTTGAGACATCAATTTGACATATGCAATTATTATGCTATTTTCGATTACTCAATACATTAATCATACCAAATCGCCATCATAACGGTAAGTGCATATACATCTAAATAAAAGTCTAATGATACTTAACTTGCACACACTGTTCTGACTATATCATGAAAGAAGTCCAATTTGTCTGACCAAAGTAGTTGATCCTCTTGAAAAACAAAAAAGATATGATCTCATTTTTCATCACCCCTACAAGCAACAACTTTATAGTTGCACCTAATGAGACTGCAACCAAACATTTTAAATACCAACAAACTCTGTCACACCAAGAGAGACTAGCACACTAGAAATATAGCTTCTCCTCCTCCTCCTCCTCCTCCTCCTCCTCTTTAAGTCGCCATGAGCCAAGGGCCGTCTCCAATGATTCCTCTGCTATTAGCCAGAGCCCTTGGATGGCTCACATTAGGCCCTCAACTACTCGAAGGATTTTCCATCATCTCCGAGCTTCTGATGGAGCTTCGGATCTCCTTCAGATACCGTCCTCCGTCGATCCTGCAATGACTGTCTTGGATGACTGAGATTTAGTTTTGGAGTTGTTGAGTGTGGATCTCAATGGGTTGGTGTTGGACGCCAAGCTACCTGCAAAGAAGTCCCGGGATGGATGACCACCATGGGACCCTTCAACGATCAAGTTAGAGCTGAGAAATAGAAGTAGAGTAACGGCGTATTGAGATAATTCGAGTTAGCTGAGTCGTTTGAGAGAAGGGGTTTATATAGGGGTCGTGTGGAGCGAGCGGACGCGAGATTCTCGCCGTCAGTTACGCCCTTATGTTACGTCCGCATGAACGGCGGGATCCTTCCATTAATGGTGGGATACGCTCATTAATGGGGGATGCGCCAGCGTGGGATGTGGTGTGGCGGATATCTCGCTTTGGCGAGATACACGGAGCCGTTGCGGAAGCACCAGGGCTCTGCACTCTCGGGTGATCGGGAGAGCTGAGGAGGCCCAGCCCGGCGGATGGCTCAGAGACGAGCCGGGAGGCCGAGGAAGCTCAAGGAGGCTCATAGACGAGCCGAGAGGCCGAGGAAGCTCGGCGGGTCAGGAGGCTCGGATACGACCCGAGAGGCCGAGGAAGCTCGGCATGTCGAAGGCAAGCTGTTAGCTGTTTGTTGGGTGAGTATGGAAGATACTCATGGAGGTCTCTGATAGGTCAGGTGTATTCTCGGAGACGAGGTCCCGAGGTAAGCTCCCAGAGCATCATACTTACTCCAGCTTCGTAGCTTTCGGAACACGTCATCAGCTAAGTGTCATTAGCTAGGGAATCTCCACTTCTGAGCATCATCAAGGACAGTTGGCTTGCTCCAGCCATCATTGTCCCTGCAATTATGGTTCTCTTGTTAATCTTGGTGAACGAAATAGTCGTGATCCCTTTGGTGCTAATATAAGCAGCTTTCTTGTTTAGGGTCGTGTTGATCGCTCCTCTAATTTTGCTTTTAGTGATCTTACTTATCAATATGTTCTACTCGACCCAGAAAAGTTCGATAGTGGATCATCGGCTATCACGGTACAGTGCAATAGATGATGGAGAGGGGTGGTTCGGGTTCGGGGCTTTCATGCTTGTGATGCTTTTCCTCTTACTAAGCAGCTTGTTTTGCGAGGGTGAGTGCTATTGGTGGATCTCTTTTAGCACTAGTTGACTTGGGTGGAGTTTTCTTTCTGTAATTTAAGGAAACTAAATATATACCCAAACTAACCACTTCAGAATCAAATGCCTAAATTAACTAACAACAGTTGAAATTCTGTGTTGATGTCATTATGCATTCGTTTGGATGGTTTGGAGGGCATGGAAGGAATATTTCACGATAAGAAGCACAGGCTTAGTTAACATAATACATAATGTCAAAGAAATGAAAACGACAAGTGACGAGGAGACGAGAATACAAATCTTATATAGGTGGCATATTATATCCAGGATCTCCTTTTTCATTTTTGACTAATCTTCTGTGTTAAACTTGAGTAATTTACTGCCCTTATTGCTTCAAAAGCTAAATACAGACTAGTTTATGTCCAACCTCGTCTACTTTAAACATCATGTGAATATCACGAAATATGAAAGATGATAATTACTACACACAGAATGACAGAAGGGGCGCAGCATGTAGTTCAATATACAAAAAGAAAGCCTCTCCAGATTTGCTCTTGCCGGACTGTGATCAATGATCATGAACACGTTTCCGTATCAAAAGATACATGAAGACTTAACATCTAGATTATAAAATTAAATATTCAATCTACTTTCAGTAGAGGTATGTAGCTTTTCAGACCGACACGCTGTTCAAATACCGTAAAATGTATAGCTCATGAAGCCAATCGACACAAGAAATAACACCAAACCGAAAGAGATTAATTCCATAGCAATTGCACCTTTGCAAGGAAAAACAGTAGTACTTGATAACATGCTGGCTCCAGAATAAAGCAATCCTCTAGCGGTCTGGACACTCAATTCGACTCCTTACCTTGACAGTGAAGTGCAAATCCAAATAACTAGTGTAAGATCACTGGAACCGAACACCGTAACATGTTTTGGAAAAATTAGCAATATTGAAGCATACCAGTGAATGGTGGTTTATGGCGATGCAGGAAATCTTCGGTACGCCTTGTCCGGCTCAACTTTGTGTAGAAACAGGACATTTTTCAGGCAACCAATCAGGGGTATGTATCCCCATGATCATCCATGTTGTTACCATATCGTCTTCTTCCTTAATCACTAGAAAAATCTATATTGAGTGAATATTTTTATAAAAAAAAAAAAGCTGCTCATGCTCTTACGATCTGCTAATGTCCTGATACGTTCTGGCAGAGAAAACGCCATATCTACTACCGCACCGAAGCGAGGAAAACTAGTATTTAGCAACAGATAGAAATCTTTAACATAGAAACAATAAGCCGAGAATGATCTTACGTTGAGGATCTTGAAATTATCCCTATCAGGAACTTCAATTAACGCTTTCATCACGTCCAAAGTAATCAGATCCGAATTCAGCAACCACACAGTATGAACGGGCAATCCAAACAAGACTGTTTGAACAACACCCGCCCTTACAAATTCACGACACAAATCTGCATCTACAAAGATCATTGCATAATTACATGCATATTGCATATAGTTCTCTTTCCCATCACTCCAAGGCTGACAAATAAATGCATTCCCTTTTCAGATGAGAATTTCTCTACCCAAGGCGATTCCTATAAGCATGTTAACAAAACTTCGACATACCATTCAATCTTCTCCCATCAGAATCAAGCATTCTGATGATCCAATTAACCTCACCAGCCATTTAAAACTCCATTGATCGTTGTATTCGTGATTCGGTTAGGGTGTCGCCTTTGTGAAGTCTGAACATCACCCATCAAGGTCCACAAATGGCAATCTACCAATTAACCTCACTAAGCTAATCTGTTCGATCGGGACAAGCCTGAATCTCCATTTTCATCGAAATAAAGCACCGTCTCCTTCCATTCATCAGAATCAAGATCTTAGATTATAAAGCAACTCCATGGTGCTTCCAACATATATCTAAAGAACCACAGTTTCAGAACAGAGTGACACAATTTCAGCTA
Organism: Agapanthus africanus; assembly: GCA_030015575.1. NCBI lineage: Eukaryota > Viridiplantae > Streptophyta > Magnoliopsida > Asparagales > Amaryllidaceae > Agapanthus > Agapanthus africanus. The sequence continues at coordinate 41,067,760 of CM057350.1, read as the reverse complement.
TTATACAATCCAAACAATAATATATGACTACAAACAACATAAGGTGACCACTAGCATCATATCCATCAATGTAAAACTTGCCAATCCATAGCCACATAAATTTTCAGTAAAAATAAAAACATTATTTTGACACGCGTACAGTTCTCAGTAACTGAGTTCATACCAAATTCTGAAATTAAACGCTCAACGATACTCAAGCAGTGCTGGACACTGCTTCAATTCCTGCTCTTGATAATGAATATCCTGGAATTTTCATACCACACATGTAAGACAAATATAACTAAGAAACAATTGCAGTCTTTGGGAAACTTATCTAGCATAACTGTTTGAAATGTATTAGACTAAATATACGTACATAACATATGATATCAACATGCATTATCTAACACAATAATTCCATTGTAGCAGAATCGGGACAAAAATATCTTTAGCAATAAGGGTTGGTGATGATGCTCAATATTGGCGACGCCTGGGATCAGGACACGTGGCGGATGGCATGTCCCGTAACCCGGAAGAAAGGGCCCACCGAGGCCGGCCATGCCTCCCCTGTACCCGACCTGCAATCACAAGCTAGCCCCCCTCGGGGCTCCCCGCAGATTGACCTCCTCGGCCCCTCTGCTCGCCCCGAGCTGCCACAAGACCAAGATTCCTCGGCCTTCTCGCCCGTCCCCGAGCCCCCGGCCGGGGCTGTCTTCCTCGGTCCTCCGACCAGCTCCACCGCTCACAGGCATAACCACCGCTCCGCGAATCTCGCCATGCGTGGATTCTCCGCCAGCAACATCCCACGTTCCACGCCTCCGTGATCCCCATTAATGGGCGATCCACTCTCTACGCGGGCGTGACGTCGGGAGCGTAACTGCCGGCGAGATTCTCGCGCCTGCTGCTGCGTGCCATCACCGCTATATAAACCCGCATCACAGAGGGGTCAAGTAAGCCACTTTTGAATCATTTAACTTGATCGTTGGAGGGTCCTCGGCGGCGTCAAACCATCCCGAGACTTCTTTGCAGGTACTTGGCGTCCTACTCCTCCAATCACCAAACCTCCTCAAAACCTATTGAGACCCACACACAACAGGTGATCCCCTCCAGAATCCATCGGGAGATCGACGGAAGACAACATCTGAAGGAGATCTGAAAAACACCTCCAGAACTTGGTGATCTTGTAATTTATCTTTTAGGTTAGAAAACCTTGATAGTGAACTGCAAATCCGAACAACTTGTGTAAGATCACCGAATTGAACACCGTAATATGTTGGTGATCTTTACCAATAAGGGTTGGCAATCTCTGTGTCTAAGATTATAGATCAATTAGAGACTTTTAGTCAAGATAATGAAGATATCCACATCAAACCTTTATTTTCATATAGACGTGCAACACATGTGCAAAATACTAGTATATTATAACCACTTTATCAAAAGATATATAGGGGAATCAACTCCCTATGTAACATTGTTATTAATAGTGCACCACATGCTTAATGAGTTGAGCTAATAACAATTATGATGAAACTTAGCTGGTTAACCTATATACAAACATTACTAATCTAAAACATTATAGTGGAGATCCACCTAAGATGCTATCTACAGAAAAAATTTTCCAAGTAAACCTTTATAATTTAATCCTCCCTTCTCTTTTCGTGCATCTATAAATTTCTCCTTCTCCTTCATCAAAAATCCAATTAACACCACTTTTCTTCAAATATCCTCTCATTAATCAATAGATTTAATTAATATGGTGGCTTTCCAAGCTGTTTTAGGAATTACCATATTTGCTTTGGCACTTGCTCAAGCTTTTGGTGGTGATACCAGCCCGCTTCAAGATTCTGTGTTGCTGAAAAGAAGTTTACTTGTATGATTTCATTCCATATCCCCTTTTCATTTTTCCCTTATTGATGGAGGTCCTTTTCGGGTCTCCGTCAGATGTTGTCTTCCGTTGATCACCCAGTGGATTTTGGTGATGATCTTCGATTGCGTGTGGATCTCAATGGTTTTTGGTGAGATTGGTGATTTGAGGGGTTTTAGCGCCGAATACCTGCAAAGAAGTCCCGGGGTGGTTTGGTACCACCGAAGACCCTCCGACGATCAAGTTTGTGCTAGATCCGGGCAGAGTAATGGCTCAGAGGAGTAAAAAATAGCTTACTTGACCCCTTTGTGATGGGGGTTTATATAGCGGTGATGGCACGCAGCAGCAGGCGTGAGAATCTCGCCAGCAGTTACGCTCCCGACGTCACGCCCGCGTAGAGAGCGGATAGCCCATTAATGGGGATCGCGGAGGCGTGGAACGTGGGATGTTGCTAGCGGAGAATCCGCACATGGCGAGATTCGCGGAGCGGCGGTTACGCTTGTGAGTGGTGGATCTGGTCAGAGGAACCAAGGAAGACGACCTCGGCTAGGGAGCTCGGAGATGAGCAAGAGGGCCGATGAGTCCTGGTCCTGTGGCAGTTCGGGATGAGCTGGAGGGGTTGAGGAGGCCAACTTGTAGAGGGCCATGAAGAAGGCCAGCTTGTGATTGGGGGTCGGGTACAGGGGTTGCCTGGTCGGCCCCTGTGGCCGTTCCTAGAGTTTTGGGACACGTCATCTGCCACGTGTCCAGATCTTGAAGACCGCCATTATGAGCATCATCATTAGCCCCCCACTCTTGTCCCGACCATCTAGCGGGTCGGGTCAGGAGTGGACTGCTGGGCCTCCCGAGGTGAGCTCCTTCCTAAGGCTTTATCGGGACGAGTCCTCATGCTGTCAGTTGTTTTTTCTGCTAGTGGATCGGGGCGAGATCTCCGCATTTATGGAAGGTGCGCCGGTTCGTGCACTCTGCTACTGAAGCGATGGTCCACGTGTCAAGCGTCGATTGGCTGACGCGACGTATGCAGGCCTGCAGCATCTGATGGGACACAGTCCAGCACAGGTCGACACGTGGAGCGATTGGAGCCGCTGGACGCGAGGAGTCGTTTCGGTGGGAGATGACGGGCGTTGTTAGATTAGGCCGCTTGCAGCAATAAACAGGGGTAGGGCCCGTCTTTGGGTCCCTACTCCTTCATATTTCCCTCTTCCAAGGCCTGGTTGCTCGGCGCTCGTCTTCTTTCTCCCGCTTTCGACTCCAGAAGATTCCCTTCTTCAAGGTTAGATGTCTTCCTTTGTAGAGTTAGTAGATGTTGTAGAAGTAGGTTCTAGGGACCTTTTAGTGTCCGAGTCCCCCCGGGGAGTGTTCATACCAAAATATTGCATTTTATACCGCCCATTCTTATGCTCGTTTGTTTATAGGTAGGTGCTTTTAATCCGTGTTTGCTATATATTTACAGGTTACAGGTTTCCAGTCCAAATATTGCAAATCAACACAAAATCTCCACAGTTATACGAAAATCCAGAACATCTGTCACAGACAGATAAAAGCCGGGTTTCAGTCATCCGCATCCGTCTAGTACCGCTTACCAGTTCAAAAGACAGGACGAAAACAGTCGTCATTTCTGGTCAAGCGTGGGGCCCAATGAAGATATTCAAAGATGCGTGGGGCCCAATAAAGATATTCAAAGATGCTTGGGGCCCAATGAAGATATTCAAAGATATGTGGGACCCGAGGGAGATAAATTCAAATGTGTTGAAAAATGAAGCCATTATTGTTGACTTCTGGAAACTGAAGAAATCAAGGAAGGATATTGATAATCTGCATATGTTAAACAGAAGAAAATGCAAACACAAGACCACCAAAGAAACCCGACCCCCTAATTCCTCCACATGGCCGCGGATCCGCGGCCAACATGGGGTCTAGGCCGCGGATCCGCGGCCATATAGGCTTGTCAAAACATGGTTTTTTGGGGGTTGGTGGCACACGGTATATGGGTTGAAAATATTGCCCTAGGGTTTCAGGAAGCAGCCTATAAATACCCCAGATCTGAACCATTCTTACATTCATTCATTAGCATACATTCATTCTTATATCCATTCTTTAGCCTCTTTTAGTATAGTTTTGTTCTTCTTCTTCTTCTTCATCTTTCCTCCATGAAAATGTAGTGAGAGTATTGAGTGGATGTTAAATGAAGATGAGAGTTTTTGTATCATTCTTGTTTGTTTAGCTCCCCTTGAGATTCTTGCTTTCTCTTGATCTTTCAATCTCTTCATTGAGCTTGAAAGTTTAAGGGTTTGTTATTGATCTCAAGGATTGTATCTTCTTATGGAATTAGTGCTTCATTTCACATGAGTTCTTTACCTTTCTCTTGATCTTGCAACCTCTTGATCGAGCTTGCAAGTTTAAGGGTTGGCTATTGATCCCATGCTTGTCTTGAGTTCTAGTTTCTAGTTCTTTTTATTGCTTATTTCTTTTTTTCTTTTTATTACCTTGCTTTACTTTCATGCATAAATTCCATGTCCTTACTTACTTGTAATCTTTTCTTTTCCTTTGCTCTTTTTGGTTCTTTTTGTGAATGGTTGTAATTATTATCGTTGTTAAGAACAAATACGGTATTGTAAGTTAACATTTCTTTGCCCATTTCCTTTTCCCGTTATTTTCCATTGAACTCCGTCCAAACGATACGCAAGCGCTCCGTTAGGCACCCTACCCTAACAAGGTAACGGTGATTCCTAACCGCGACCGGTTGCGTTCGGTTGGGCCGGAGGCGAAAGCAAGAGACAAGAACGGACGGACAAGGGTAAATAAGCCGGACTCCATAAATACCGCGCTTAAATCCCCTAATCCACGTTGTTGCCGATTGCTCTAGCTTCAATTGGTCAAGACTCGGCTCAAAGGTTTTGAGTACGGATTTCTTTAGCTTACAATTTCGTATCCTTTTCTTAACAACTTTATACTTGCAAATAATACACATAGGTTAGATTGAACAAACATATGCTTATTCTTTATTGACTCGTTTAAAACAAGAAAAGACATACAACCATCTCCCTGTGGATCGACCCGTGCTCAACCGGCTAGCTGCATAGCGACACCGTCCTGATCGCGGTTATAACTTTAGAAATTTAAACATCCGACACGCCAAAAGCGTGCGATCAAATGGCGCCGTTGCCGGGATCGATCCACAGGGAGATGGTTGTATGTCTTTTCTTGTTTTAGACGAGTCAATAAAGAATAAGCATATGTTTGTTCAATCTAACCTATGTGTATTATTTGCAAGTATAAAGTTGTTAAGAAAAGGATACGAAATTGTAAGCTAAAGAAATCCGTACTCAAAACCTTTGAGCCGAGTCTTGACCAATTGAACCTAGAGCAATCGGCAACAACGTGGATTAGGGGATTTAAGCGCGGTATTTGTGAAGTCCGGCTTATTTACCCTTGTCCGTCCGTTCTTGTCTCTTGCTTTCGCCTCCGGCCCAACCGAACGCAGCCGGTCGCGGTTATGAATCACCGTTATCTTGTTAGGGTAGGGTGCCTAACGGAGCGCTTGCGTATCGTTTGGACGGAGTTCAATGGAAAATAACGGGAAAAGAAAATGGGCAAAGAAATGTTAACTTACAATACCGTATTTGTTCTTAACAACGATAATAATTACAACCATTCACAAAAAGAACCAAAAAGAGCAAAGGAAAAGAAAAGATTACAAGTAAGGACATGGAATTTATGCATGAAAGTAAAGCAAGGTAATAAAAAGCAAAAAAGAAATAAGCAATAAAAAGAACTAGAAACTAGAACTCAAGACAAGTATGAGATCAATAGCCAACCCTTAAACTTGTAAGTTCGATCAAGAGGTTGCAAGATCAAGAGAAGGGTAAAAAACTCATGTGAAATGAAGCACTAATTCCATAAGAAGATACAATTCTTGAGATCAATAACAAACCCTTAAACTTTCAAGCTCAATGAAGAGGTTGAAAGATCAAGAGAAAGCAAGAATCTCAAGGGGAAGCTAAACAAACAAGAATGATACAAAAACTCTCATCTTCATTTAACATCCACTCAATGCTCTCGCTACATTTTCATCGAGGAAAGATGAAGAAGAAGAAGAACAAAACTATACTAAAAGAGGCTAAAGAATGGATATAAGAATGAATGTATGCTAATGAATGAATGTAAGAATGGTTCAGATCTGGGGTATTTATAGGCTGCTTCGTGAAACCCTAGGGCAATATTTTCAACCCATATACCATGTGCCACCAACCCCCAAAAAACCATGTTCTGACAAGCCTATATGGCCGCGGATCCGCGGCCTAGACCCCATGTTGGCCGCAGATCCGCGGCAATGTGGAGGAATTAGGGGGTCGGGTTTCTTTGGTGGTCTTGTGTTTGCATTTTCTTCTGTTTAACATATGCAGATTATCAATATCCTTCCTTGATTTCTTCAGTTTCCAGAAGTCAACAATGATGGCTTCATTTTTCAACACATTTGAATTTATCTCCCTCGGGTCCCACATATCTTTGAATATCTTCATTGGGCCCCAAGCATCTTTGAATATCTTTATTAGGCCCCACGCATCTTTGAATATCTTCATTGGGCCCCACGCTTGACCAGAAATGACGACTGTTTTCGTCCTGTCTTTTGAACTGGTAAGCGGTACTAGGCGGATGCGGATGACTGAAACCCGGCTTTTATCTGTCTGTGACAGATGTTCTGGATTTTCGTATAACTGTGGAGATTTTGTGTTGATTTGCAATATTTGGACTGGAAACCTGTAACCTGTAAATATGTAGCAAACACGGATTAAAAGCATCTACCTATAAACAAACGAGCATAAGAATGGGCGGTATAAAATGCAATATTCTGGTATGAACAAATACCCCCAAACTTAACTTTTGCTCGTCCCGAGCAAAACCATTTATTCACAAAAATAAAATTCTAACCGCACTTTCGCAAGAAACGCGATTGCACTGAGCGTGTGCAACAAGCCGTTAAACCTCTAGGTGTCCCTAGTAGGAGGAGTGTTGTCTCCTGAGGGTTTTCAGCGGATTACACCCACAAAATCCCGTCAAGCTAGACTCATAAGTTAACATCGATTCTACTCCCACAGTTTAGTATTTACGTTAGAAATTCTATCATTCTAAGTTAGAAATATCCAACCCTAATGTTTCACGCCTCTAATCTATTCAACCTTAGATCATATACGTACCAAAAAAGTTTAAAAAGATATTGGTATCTCCTGAGTTTTCCTTCTAAAGTGCGGTCTCAAATCAGGGATTTTTATCAACTTTACAGAAAACACAAGTCTTATTCTTTATTTCTATCTTTTATCCAAACATCAATTGTATACCCCTACGTGTGTGTATATTTGTACCCCTACACTTGAGAATTCAATTCAAGCTATAATACCCTTGCCCTAATACCTAATACTACTTCTTTTCATTAAGGATGGAAGGATTTGCTCACACACCTTTCATGCGACTATTAATGCTTCTCGAGGCACTAACGGCCGATTACTGAATGTGTGAACTTAAAGCGTAAATAGCAGTTTGCAGGTCTTGACTTTATTCTATTTTTCTTTTTCTTTTTCTTTTTCTCTTTTTTTTTCTTTTTCAAGACCAGATATTTATTTTCAATATGCTCTTTTGGTGTTTAGCTTTAAATACCGTTTTTTTTTCTTTCATACTAGGCTTTCAGGTAAGAGTATTTCTAGGTATTCTCTACTATCCCAAGTTTCAAGGTACGTGTAAGTGCAGTTGTAGGGTATATACTTTCTAAATTTGAACTCAAGAAAAGAAACTATTTTCAGACTTATCCTTCAGTAGAGTTTCAATACTTTCCCCTCATCTTGACTTAATTCAAGAACTGAACTCAACGTATACTTACCAAAGTTAGACAGAATGAGGGTTATTTTTAGGATTTTCAATTCCTAAGTCTAGAATTTAGTTATTTCTATCATATCAACTAAACTTTCAGAATAAAAATCTAAGTTACCTTATTAGCTAACTTGACGACAAAGTTTTTATATTTTTTGGAAAATTTTCAATTTTTGTGGGTTTTTAATAAGGTATGCAAATGCAAAATATACAAATGAATGCGAAGGAAGAAAGCTTACCGAGCACACCCCCAAACTTAAACTTAACAGTGCCCTCACTGTCAGGCTATACCAAGAGGGTCAAAATTGCCGGCGCTCCCTAAAAACAAATTATATACAACAAAGAAAACAAAACAAAAAATATATACACAAAAAAAGTGTCCCTCCCAAACTTAAGTAAAACAGTGTTTCCACTGTTAAGCGTTGAAGTTCAGGATTAGGGGGGAAAGAACAGTATCAAACTATACAAGGCCTTACACAGGCTAAAAGTGAGCACCAACCATTCAAAGATTCTATCTCTGTAATATGCGGGTTGGTGAAAGAAGGTGAAGAGGAAAGAAATAGAGAATACATGAGACCGTATGGAGATTGAAGCGGGATACGGTCTCGGTATATGAGAAGAAGAATAGCGGAAGAGAGAAGGAAGTGGAATACGAACTTGAGGGTGCAAATGGCGTGAATAGATTAGCACAATTTGTGATGACTGATGTGTACGAAGCGTTTGTGCTAACCTATTAACCCATCGAGAAATGGGGTCAAATCCCTCAAGATTCGTGAGAAACCATGGGTACGCCGAACTTGGTAAACCAGACACAGGAAGTGAAAATGATACGGTTTCTTGCATGGTCGGAACGATGGAAAGGGTGGGGGGAAGTGATTGAGGAAGGGTATCGGTTAAAGGTTCAGGAGGGTGTACACAGTCAATGACAGGGACATGATGAATTGGAAAATCCGACTCATCAAGCAAAACTATTTCATCCTCAAAACTATCCTCAAAATTCTCCTCAAAATTCAACTTATCCATGCAATTTTCATCAAAATCCAGACGCATATGGGGTTCAGGAAAAACATTTAATGACTCGGGATGATGAATTGGAGAGAAAAACTCAGCCAAATCTATGGGTTCATCATCCGAAATATTCCCAGCGTCTATATCCTCAATCAAGTGAAAATCAATTTTCTCAGACACCTTATCAAAAGCATGGATTTCAATCGATTCTGGTTCTAAGATGGAGGTGTAGAGGTCAAAAGGATTGGGTGTGGTTTCACTTGGCAAGGTCCCTTCACAATCTGGCAAATCAAACACTACAAAGTCGCATAACTCATTAAACATTCTATCTTCAACTGATAATTCATTTGGGACACTTGATAGATTTTCAACACAGGAGTTGTGGGATTCAATTTGAGACGGGTAGGTTTGATTTGGAAGGGTATACAGCTCACTTTCTCCACTCAAATTCTCAGCCTGTCCTACCGCCTCATCATACATTGGAAAATTTGGAGCTAGCTGGAAACTAGCTACCGGGTCAGTAGGTTGTATGAGAGCGGCCATGGACGCATTCAAATCCATCATCTGTTGGCTTGACGCTACCCTAAAGTCTTCCAACGACTGTTCCAGACTAAACATGGGTTGTGAAGGAGTTTCAGTAAAAGATTCAAAGTTGTTTGGATACTGAAAACTCCCAAATGGCGGTTCTGAAGCAATGTCTAGGGAAGATGCAAAAGTAGGGTAGGATTGGTAGGAATTGAATGGCTGGACAGGAGCAGGATCAACATTTGGATAGGAAGGTGAATGGAATTGTTGATCCCAAGAATTTGAAGTGGTGAAAGGAGTGAAAGATCGGCTACGGGATTGTTCAATACGTTCAGCGATGGACAAAGGATGACTTGCAAAAGGGGTATCAACATAAGCGGGTTTGGGAGGTTGAAAAGGTTGATACAAAGTGGAATGAGGAGTGTAAGTGTTTGTCCTAGACGCTGCTATGCGATCTTTCAGTGAAACTTTGGGCATGGAGGGGTCGTTCGATGTTCGGCCAAAGCAAGAACCGTAGGAAGTAATGTCTGGTTGTGGGTACCAAAGTTCGGCAAGAGTTTTTCGAGGTGGGGTACCCATGATATAAAAAGAGAAAGAAAGAAAGGAAGAGAAAAGGAGGGAGAAAAGAATGTGATTTTTTTTTATTTTTAAAATTTTTTTTTTTGATTTTTGTTAGTTAGATATTAACAAAAGAATGAAATATACACACAAAAAGAATCTGGACAAAAACAATCACGACACAAAAATACCACACACCTAATCGTTCTAGGGTTCACCTAGGTCAACTAGACCTGCTCCAGAACTTGATTGTCGAAGTAAAACTGTGTCGAGAAACGGGCTCAAGATACACTGATCACGAGGCCAGGTAAGTGCAGAGATAAGGGGAGGTTTTCCAACGCTTTCGCGAAGTTCCTTAATTAAATAACCCTTTCTCTTTTGGCGGTTTCGCCGTTAACACTTTCCTAGACACCCCGTAAACAATATACCGTTAAGCGAGGTTCTAAACACAGTTAACTTCTCCTAGTGAGCGCGAAGTCCTTAAGGCTTAAAGTCTAATTTCTTTTAAAATTTGTGCGGGTAAACGTTATGCTCAAGTTCGTGATTTGTGGGCTACGGAAAAGGTGATGAAATCCTTTACCGTATATTGTGGGGTTCGCTTGCCCTTAAGTCCGTATTAATGTATGCAATGCGCAATTCAAAAAATTCTATAAAGAATCAAACAATCGTTTTTTTATATTAAGCACGGCACTGCAACAAATACGGGTTAGTCAATTTTTAGCGTTTGCTAGCGAACTTGCAAAGAATCCTGCAAAGAATGGTATATTGGATGCGTCGGATTTGAGAAGAAGGTGTTAGTAAAGTACGTACCGTTACGTTTTTGGGTTAGGAAACCCCGTTGAATCAAATCCGGTAAGCTTGAAAAGTTCGCTTGCGCGGGTCAAACTACCCGGATCTTTGGCACTGTACTTTGCAATCACCTTAGCCTTTGCTCCCCACAATCGCAGTTTGCAAATCTGCAAAAATCTGCACTCTTGCCCACAAAAATGATAAAAAATAACAAAAAGATTTTTTAATGTTTTTTTTATAAATATATACAAAAAGAATATTAACCCGAATAACAAGAAAGAAAATACGTTACCGTCTCCCCGGCAACGGCGCCATTTGATCGCACGCTTTTGGCGTGTCGGGTGTTCAAATTTCTAAAGTTATAACCGCGATCAGGACGGTGTCGCTATGCAGCTAGCCGGTTGAGCACGGGTCGATCCACAGGGAGATGGTTGTATGTCTTTTCTTGTTTTAGACGAGTCAATAAAGAATAAGCATATGTTTGTTCAATCTAACCTATGTGTATTATTTGCAAGTATAAAGTTGTTAAGAAAAGGATACGAAATTGTAAGCTAAAGAAATCCGTACTCAAAACCTTTGAACCGAGTCTTGACCAATTGAAGCTAGAGCAATCGGCAACAACGTGGATTAGGGGATTTAAGCGCGGTATTTGTGGAGTCCGGCTTATTTACTCTTATCCGTCCGTTCTTGTCTCTTGCTTTCGCCTCCGGCCCAACCGAACGCAACCGGTCGCGGTTAGGAATCACCGTTACCTTGTTAGGGTAGGGTGCCTAACGGAGCGCTTGCGTATCGTTTGGGCGGAGTTCAATGGAAAATAACGGGAAAAGAAAATGGGCAAAGAAATGTTAACTTACAATACCGTATTTGTTCTTAAAAACGATAATAATTACAACCATTCACAAAAAGAACCAAAAAGAGCAAAGGAAAAGAAAAGATGACAAGTAAGTAAGGATATGGAATTTATGCATGAAAGTAAAGCAAGGTAATAAAAAGCAAAAAAGAAATAAGCAATAAAAAGAACTAGAAACTAGAACTCAAGACAAGCATGGGATCAATAGCCAACCCTTAAACTTGCAAGCTCGATCAAGAGGTTGCAAGATCAAGAGAAGGGTAAAGAACTCATGTGAAATGAAGCACTAATTCCATAAGAAGATACAATCCTTGAGATCAATAACAAACCCTTAAACTTTCAAGCTCAATGAAGAGGTTGAAAGATCAAGAGAAAGCAAGAATCTCAAGGGGAAGCTAAACAAACAAGAATGATACAAAAACTCTCATCTTCATTTAACATCCACTCAATACTCTCACTACATTTTCATGGAGGAAAGATGAAGAAGAAGAAGAAGAACAAAACTATACTAAAAGAGGCTAAAGAATGGATATAAGAATGAATGTATGCTAATGAATGAATGTAAGAATGGTTCAGATCTGGGGTATTTATAGGCTGCTTCCTGAAACCCTAGGGTAATATTTTCAACCCATATACCATGTGCCACCAACCCCCAAAAAACCATGTTCTGACAAGCCTATATGGCCGCGGATCCGCAGCCTAGACCCCATGTTGGCCGCGGATCCGCGGCCATGTGGAGGAATTAGGGGGTCGGGTTTCTTTGGTGGTCTTGTGTTTGCATTTTCTTCTGTTTAACATATGCAGATTATCAATATCCTTCCTTGATTTCTTCAGTTTCCAGAAGTCAACAATGATGGCTTCATTTTTCAACACATTTGAATTTATCTCCCTCGGGTCCCACATATCTTTGAATATCTTCATTGGGCCCCAAGCATCTTTGAATATCTTCATTGGGCCCCACGCATCTTTGAATATCTTCATTGGGCCCCACGCTTGACCAGAAATGACGACTGTTTTCGTCGTGTCTTTTGAACTGGTAAGCGGTACTAGACGGATGCGGATGACTGAAACCCGGCTTTTATCTGTCTGTGACAGATGTTCTGGATTTTCGTATAACTGTGGAGATTTTGTGTTGATTTGCAATATTTGGACTGGAAACCTGTAACCTGTAAATATGTAGCAAACACGGATTAAAAGCACCTACCTATAAACAAACGAGCATAAGAATGGACGGTATAAAATGCAATATTCTGGTATGAATAGGGAGCAGGGGTCAAATCTTCCCCCCGGGATCGTGCGGCGGGGGCAGCCTCTAAGGAGGTGGCGGTAGATGCGGCCCCCAGCCCCTCGTGTTGTGTGAGGCATGAGGACGAGCTCGCAAATACTCGGGCTCGCTTCCACATTCCCTCGTGTTACACTCTCCGACTGGCCAAGGAGGGAGAGAGGGAGGATCAAGTACGGGGCAGGGAAATCTCCCTTTATTTAGAAGCTTTTTGGGGAGGAATGTGCCTGTCCTTCTCTCCCGAGGTCGTCGCCGTGCTGAGTTTTTTCGGTCTGGCCCCCGGCCAGTTAGTGCCGAACTCGTGGAGGATCCTTCTAGGGTTCTTGATCCGCCTAAAGTTACAGGCGGTCCCCTTCAGTCTCTCCCTTCTCGATTCTTCTCTCGTCTTTAAAAGTCACCCTGGTGGTCGAGCGGACGACCCGAGATGGGTCTATCTCTCTTTCAGAAAGCGGCCGGGGGGCGCTGCCGAGACCGGGGTCGTGGTCTTGCCCTCTTCTATTCATGATTGGAAGAAGAAATTTTTCTTCGTTTCCCCTCCCGAGGGCGAGGACTGGCCCATGCCTACTAAGTGGTCGAGAGAGAAATGTTTGCCGGGGAACCAGTCCAATGACCCCGCCGCGGTGAGAGTGGCGTCATGGGAGCCCATCCCCGACCCGACGTGCTGTTGTCTGAGAGGGTCCTGAGCTGGGCCGGGCTTAGCCCCGTTGAGTTCGTCGGTAAGTTAGGCTAGCTTTTGGCTTGTGTTTTGCTCGTGTTGCTGACTTGTTGGGTATTTGCTTTGTGCAGGATCCATGGACTTCGACTCACTTAAATCCTCCATACGCCAGCCGAGGAAGGTCACGAAGGCCGGGGGTGCTAGCTCTTCTCGTGTAAAGCCCGCCCGGCTCCTACTGCTCTGGTGGTGGCGTCCCGTGAGCGTTCGGTGGTGGATCCCGCCCCGGGTCCCAGCAGAGTGTCGGGTCGGAAGCGCGCCCTGGTTCTGGAGGACCCGGACTCGGAGGAGGGGATCGGCTCTCCCTTAGAGCCACTCAAAAGGAGCTACCATAGATCTTCCCGGGGCCGGTCCTCGCCGATCGTGGTGGAGGAAAGGGGCCTCCGGTTCGCGGTTCCATCGGGGCTGTCTGTTTTGGATAACCTCCTGCATGACATAAAGACCTCGGCCGGGGGTAGAGTTCCCTGGGGAACCTTCAGGGCTCAGCTGGTATCCATCGCCCATGAGTCCGTGCAGGTAAGTGTTTGGTTCATTGTGAGATTCGGTGCCTCCTTCGTCTTTCTGATCTCTTTCGTATCTTCCAGGTTCTCCAGCACGTGGCCCTCACCTTGCGTATGGAAGCCGAGGTGGTAGCCCCGGCGCTGGAGGCTGTGGGCTGGCTCGCCTCGCTGGAAGAGAGCTCCAGGCGGGAGCTGGAAGCGGTGACGGCGAGGGTTGCCGCCTTGGAAGGCGAGGTGGAGGCCGGGAAACAGGAGGTAACCCGGAACCTCGAGGCTGCCGTGATTGCTGAGGTCAAGCTCGAGGATGCCCAGGTGCTTGCCGGCAACCTGAAGAGGATGGTGAAGACCCTCTGGAAGGAGCTTGGGGTGGCGGCCAAGGCGGCCGAACTGAGGGCGGTGGAGAGCTATAAGAAGTCGAAGGACTTCTATGATGACCTGGCCGTAGCTATGACCCGCATCTGGCACGACGCTCTCGATGCCGTTAAGGCCCGGATGCCGGAGTTTGCCGACGGAGATCTCCGGGCCGAGTTCCCCTTGCAGGCGCCGATGAGCAGGGGGAAGAGGTTCCTGGGGAGGAAACCGCCGAGGACCCCACGCGTCATGTGGTAGATGTCAAGGACCTCGAGGTCGTACCTGGCCCCGAGGTTTAGAGCCCCGTCTTCCTCCTTTTATTTCTTTGTTTTTGGAATTTTGTAAGGCCGGGGAGCCCCAAAAAATACCCTTTGTAAAACCTTTGTCTTTGGTAGTAATAAAATTTTTCTTTGGTTTCATCGAATCACGCTCTACCATTTGTTTGTGAAGAATGCTCGTAAGATATCTCTGCTCGCACTGCTGTGTTTTCATGTCAGGTCGGCCATCTGTCTAGCGATCGTCCGTCGAATTGATTTCGATCACTTTCCGACGAGCATGCTAAGTGCTGTTAAGAAGGTATCCCCATGGGTCCCGAAGTCGAGAGGAGATCGTTTAGAATTGGATAGACTCGATGCCCCTCACTAGGGTCTCGGACCCTCTGCGGGTGATGGGCAGAGCGCTGTTCGCCGTATTTGTGCCGAGCGTGGGTGAGGAGGCTGTCATGTGGCCCTATGAGGGGTGCCATCTTTTGACTTCTGGCAATACGAGCATCGACCACCAGCCGGGGATGACCGAGCAGGGTAGCTGCTCGGTTGCCTCTTGCGAGGGCTTTGATCCTTCAGGACGTGGATCGAGTGGGGTTACCGCCCGACACCTCTTAGCGGGGACTTCGATCGAAGCCTGCCAAGGACCCTTGGCCGGGCAAGTTTTCTGCCCGGTGCCTCTTGGCGAGAGCTTTTGTCCTGAAGGATAGCCGAGCGAGGGACCCTCAGGCTTGACTGCTTCTGGGAGGGCTTTCTGATCCCTGGCGTTGCGGTAGGGGAGTACCCGCCAGGGACGACCGAGCAGGGTAGATGCTTGGTTGCCTCTTACGAGGGCTTTGATCTTTAGCGTTGGAGGGGCTGTAAGAAGCCCACTAAGGAAGACCGGGCAGTGATACTGCGCGGTTGTCTCTTGGTGAGGGCTTTGACCACTGGCGACATGGGTAGACAACGACTAGCCTGGGATGAACGAGCGGGGTAGCCGCTCGAGTGCCTCTTGTGAGGGCTTTGATCCCTGGCGTCATGGGTAGGGAGCTACCGGCCGGAGATGACCGAGCAGGGTAGCTGCTCGGTCGCCTCTGGAGAGGGCTTGGATCCTTAGTGTTGGAGGGGCTGTAGGAAGCCCACTAAGGATGACCGGGCAGTGAAGCTGCGCGGTTGCCTCTTGGCGAGGGCTTTGATCTCTGGCGTCACGGGTAGGCAACTGCCAGCCTGGGATGACCGAGCGGGGTAGCCGCTAGGATGCCTCTTGCGAGGGCTTCGATCCCTGACGTCATGGGTAGGGAGCTACCGG
This sequence comes from Agapanthus africanus, assembly GCA_030015575.1. NCBI lineage: Eukaryota > Viridiplantae > Streptophyta > Magnoliopsida > Asparagales > Amaryllidaceae > Agapanthus > Agapanthus africanus. The sequence goes on along the minus strand of CM057350.1, from coordinate 41,051,923 downwards.
TCGGAGATGACCGAGCAGGGTAGCTGCTCGGTTGCCTCTTGCGAGGGCTTTGATCCTTCAGGACGGGGACCGAGCAGGGTTACTGCCCAGTGCCTCTTGGCGAGGACTTTCATACCTGTCGGTTGTGGTAGGAAGCTACCAGCTGGGGATAGCCGAGCAAGGACTCGACTGCTTCTGGGAGGACTTTGGTCATTAGCGCGGGAGGGGCTGTAGAAGCCTACCAAGGACCCTTGGCCGGGCAGGGTTACTGCCCGGTGCCTCTTGGCGAGGGCTTTTGTCCTGAAGGATAGCCAAGCGAGGGATCCTCAGGCTCGACTGCCTCTAGGAGAGCTTTCTGATCCCCGGCGTTGCGGTAGGGAAGCTACCCGCCAGGGATAGCCGAGCGATGGTTGAGCTCGACTGCCTCTGGGAGGACTTTCTGATCCCCAGCGTTGCGGTAGGGAAGCTACCCGCCAGGGGTGACCGAGTAGGGTAGCTGCTGGGTTGCCTCTTGGTGAGGGCTTTGAATCCCGGCGTTGTGAGTAGGGAGGCTACCGGCCAGGTATAGCCGAGCAGGGTAGCTGCTTTGGCTATTTCTTCGCGAGGTGTAGCCCGACCATCCAGCTGTAGGTATGGGGAGTAGGAACGGTCACGGCGACAGTGCGCGCAGCATGTGCATTGAATGCGGGGGGAGGCGAAACGCTAGGGGCGCGTCGCTTCGATTCCACTAGAGAAGGCTTGATGACCGCCGCGTGGCAGTGACTTTTTGGGTGCAAGCGGGTGACTGTTGAGCTGCGCAGTAGGATATATAAGGCTGAAGGAGTATTGGTCCTTCCATCCTTCATAAACAGGTCGTCGAAAATGCAAGACTTCCCGTTTACCATCCCCGACATCATCCACTTCGAAGACGTGTACCTTTACGACCAGAACTGCACCGAGGACACGGTGCAGCTGGTCTATGGGAGCATCGATGACCATTTCGGCCGGCTACTCCCCCAACGCTCCTCCCTGCTGCAACTGTTGATGTACTCCATCTGGAAGGCGTCGCCGGGGCTTTACAACCCTTTGTCCGAGCTCTATGACAAGGTCGTGGGCAAGCTGCGGTCTCTGAGGCGCTTCGGCCTGATCTCCGCGAACCGGCCGGCCCGCTCAGAGGCGCTCGTCCACGAGTGCTACGAGCTGAGGTTTGGGATCGACGCGCGCGGGGGGAACCTGGGGCAGAGGTTGGACCTCGCGAGGCCCCGGCTGGCGGAGATCTTCACCGAGTACCACGAGCAGTGCTCGCTGCACCCCCTTCCCCCACTGTTGTAATTTTCTTTTTGTGTATATGGCTGAGGAGCCCATAATACCTTTTGAATGAACAAGGTTTTTCTTTCTTTTTTGCAATGTTCCATTGATATTTATTAAATTAACAATAGATCCTAGGAAGAGTTTACATTGCCCTAAAGGAAAGATACAGGCTAGTAGATGATTTTATTGGCTCGGCTCGAGCTCCCCAGAGGACTGTGGGCCTCCGTGCTTGGTACAGGGTACGGGGCTCCCTGAGTTCCGTGCTGGCTGTCCGCCGAAACGAGAATGATCTGACCGATGGTCAGGTCAGCGGGAGGGTGATGCTGCTCCTGCTCGCGGTCGGCCTGCCGTTTTTCCCTCAAGTATGCGGTAAGGCGTCCCGATTGGATGAGCTTTTCGATGTAGTCCCTGAATTGCTTGCAATCCTCCATGGCGTGGCCCAGTGTCCGGTGGAAAGCTCAGTAAGAGCCACGGGTTCGCTTCGCAGCCTGACGCGGAATCGGAGGGAACTTGAAGAACCCCTCATCCTGGGCCTCCTCTAGCAATACTGCGAGGGAGACGTTGAGGGGGGTATACTCCTGGAACTTCAGGTGGTAGGGCTGCTGACGCTTCGGCCTCTCCTCCCGAGCCCTCTTCTTCTGGTCGGATCGTTCTGCTCGGGGGAGGTTAGCGTTCACCTCGGATTCCAGCTGAACCTCGCGCTCGGTCCACGTCTTGACCTCGGCCATGGTCTTAGATTGCGCCAACGCGAAGGAGCGTAACCACTCCTTATGCCTCAGACCAGATCTAAGCACCGTAATGACGGTCTCGTCCCGGTGCTCGGGCACCTCAAGAAGGGTGTTATAGAAATGGGTAATGTAGGCCTTGAACGTTTTCTTGTCCCCACTCTTAACCGTGAAGAGCTAGTCGACCGTGCGCTTCTGTCGACGGTTCCCAACGAAATGGCCGAGGAACTGAGTAGCCAGCTCGTCAAAGGTCGAGATTGAGCGGGGCTTGAGCCCTCGGAACCAGTCCCGACCCGCACGGATGGGGGTCGCTGGGAAGGCCCTGCATTGGGCGGCGTCGGAGTGGTCCTGGAAGCTCATTACCGCGGTGAAAGTGTCCAAATGGTCCTTCGGGTCGGTTTTCCCGTCGACAGAGAGACCTTTGGGGGCTTGTTGCGTGAGGAGACATAGACGGCGAGCAATTCCTCGGTGAACGGCTTTGCAAGCGAATCGGAGGCGTACTTAGCTCCGTCGCTCGAGAGGTGAGCCTCCCGGCGCATGCCCTCGATTTTTCTTCTCGAGGGCGTCGAGCCGACCGTGGTATCCCGAGGAATCGGTTCCTTGGGATCCCTGGCCTCCGCTGCGGGTGGCCTGCGTCTAGGAGCAGCCCCGGTTCCTTTCAATGAGGTGCCTCAGATCCCTGGGCGAAGTGGCTCTCGAGCCGCCGTCGTGAACCCTTTTGGTGCGGCCCCGCCGAGGGGGGTGGTGTCGACCATGCCTGTGGACAGGCGAGATGACTGACATCTCCTCAAGGGGATAAGGGTCGTGAGGAGGCTCGAGGCGAGGCGTTCTGGCGGCGGACTTTGGTGTGGAGCCGTGGGGCGCCCAGCGGGCCTCAGGGAGCACCGGCGCGAGGGATCTGTGGCCAGGAGTTGTGGCCTGCTGGTGATCAGTCGTCCCGACGGGGGCAGAGCCTTCTGGAGGCGGTGGAGCGGCGATCTGGGGCCCATGCCCGGCCGCTTGGACACGGACGAGCGCCTCCACAAGGGACTGTAGCCGATCTATCCGGCCCGGCTGGCGAGGGCGTTGATGATGGTCGCTGGAGGAGGCTCGTCCACGCCTTCGGTGAGTGGAATGCGGCGGCTGGTACCGGGTTCTTCAGGATGGTTGCTCGCCATGCGGGCGAAGATCGGAAGGCCAACTTTGTTTTTGTGAAGTTTGGGTTCCCACAGATGGCTCCAACTGATGGAGGTCCTTTTCGGGTCTCCGTCAGATGTTGTCTTCCGTTGATCTCCCGATGCATTTTGGTGATGATCTTCTGTTGCGTGTGGATCTCAATGGGTTTTGGTGAGATTGGTGATTTGAGGGGTTTTAGCACCGAATACCTGCAAAGAAGTCCCGGAGTGGTTTGGTACCACTGAGGACCCTCCAACGATCAAGTTAGTGCTAGATCCGGGCAGAGTAACGGCTCAGAGGAGTAAAAAATGGCTTATTTGACCCCTCTGTGATGGGGGTTTATATAGCGGTGATGGCACGCAACAGCAGGCGTGAGAATCTCGCCAGCAGTTACACTCCCGACATCACGCCCGCGTAGAGAGCGGATCACCCATTAATGGGGATCGCGGAGGCGTGGAACGTGGGATGTTGCTGGCAGAGAATCCGCGCATGGCAAGATTCGACCTATTAGTTTTAAAGCTGGACAACCGTTAGGCTATCTAGCCTCCTGGCGGAGTGGCGGTTACGCTTGTGAGTGGTGAATCTGGTTAGAGGGACCGAGGAAGACGGCCTCGGCTAGGGAGCTCGGAGATGAGCAAGAGGCCGAGGAATCTTATCCTGTGGCAGATCGGGACGAGCTGGAGGGGGGGTCGAGGAGGCCAACTTGCAGAGGGCCTCGAGGAGGGCCAGCTTGTGCTTGTGGGTCGGGTACATGGGTTGCTTGGTCGGCCCCTGTGGTCCTTCCTTCTGAGTTTTGGGACACGTCACGTATCCAGATCTTGGAAACCGTCAATATTGAGCACCATCACTTATCCTTTTCCTTTCATGTATGCCGCATGCGATATTTGTTATTGTTTTATTCTTAATATAACTTCAGAGTTTTTAACGCTAGTTCATAAAAAGCATGTGCCACCATGCGCCATTTCGTGTACAAAGCATGCCACTTTACTTGTTTTCATAGACTTTTATGCGAATAACGTAATCAGTTAACCAATTTATTCTTTTACTCGAAAAATATGTGTACTTGACTAAAAATTAAAATCGAATGGTCCCGCGCCAAGCATTCTAGCTATCTAATCCTAAATCTTCAGCTGATAAAGAGCCTTAGATTGATTCAATCCAAAAAATAAATGAGGTTAATGTAGCTGTGAAGTTCATAGTCAAGTTGGCCGTGAACTTCACTCACAGTTTACTCTTTGGATGTGCCCCTCTTTTTATGTTCGGGCAGGACCCAAACAGTAAACTGCGAGTGAAGTTCACAGCCAACTTTTGTTATGAACTTCACAGCAACATTTTTGCCAAAATAATATTATGACTTAACTTATTTTGTTATTAATCGAGGTGAATTATCATTATTGATCACCCCTAAAACTCTTGTTTCCTCTTAGTGTTCATAAATGGGCTAGTCTGCAATGACCCAAAACTAGCCAAACCGGATGACTTCTTCTTTTCAGGGCTCAACAAGCCAGGCAACACTTCAAACCGGGTTGGATCTAATGTGACCCTAGTCAATGCTGCAGCCTTACCGAGTCTCAACACTCTTGGTATATCCATCGCCCGAATCGACTATGCTCCTTATGGCCTCAACCCTCCACATACTCACCCTCGCGCCTCCGAGGTCCTTACAGTGATTGAAGGCACATTGCTTGTTGGCTTCGTTACATCGAACCTTAACAAATTGTTCCTGAAGCCACTTCATAAAGGAGACATGTTTGTGTTCCCTATTGCTCTGATTCACTTTCAATTCAATAGCGGTGATGTTCCAGTGGTTTCTATTGCCGGTCTGAGCAGCCAGAATCCTGGGGTCATCACTATAGCCAATGCTGTCTTCGGGTCAAAACCAAGGATTCCAGTGAAAGTTCTCAAAAAGGCTTTCCAAGTTGAGAAAAATGTAATTAAAGAGCTCATGGCTCAGTTCAATTAGAGAAAATGGAGGGACGAATTCGTATTTGAATTGTGGATAAGCCTAATGCATTTGTATGTTTTGGCATATTTGTTGTATTTTATAATTTCAGCATCCATTGTGTTAAGTTAACATTTGCATTTATGCAATAAGTTGGGTGTTGTAAAGGAAAATGGATTTCAAGTGATGTGATAATATATCTAAATTTTTTTCAAATATTAGTTTGTTTGGTTTGTTTTTTACTTGAGCCCAAATCAATGTCTTTTAATTCGTTTTCACTTAAGGATCACCATTGACCAACAGTCGTTGAACGCTTACTTGGCCACTGATGATGGCTGTTATTTAGTACAAAATGCATTTTAGGTCTACAATATTATCTTCACAAATTGCTTTTTTTAATTCAGAAATTTATGATAAACATCATTATATATAGCATGTATCATTATGTCAGGTGTGATATGTGCATGTTATGGGAAACAATTTCCATCAAAAAATTTTTTCTACTCATGAGCTTTAGCGATCTGACAAAATAAAAGATAAGTACAAACAGTCCGACAAAATAAAAGATAAGCACAAACAATGTGTACCTTCAATGTAACCTCAGATTGCTTGAAACCCCTATATTGGTCTATTTCCATCCGGCCTCCATCGCGGTGCGCAATAATATGAATAATTAGTATGCACATCTTACAAATTGCCTAGCGACAATCAGCAGCGAATGGGCAAAGCCAACAATCAAAAGCAAATGGGCAGAAGCAACAAGATGGTATGAAAGTGATATGATATGATATACATACGGATTAAGTATGGAAAATGTTTATTTCTCTCAAAAGAAGCATGAAATCTGATTATTGACAAACTTAAATGTGATGCATACAAGTCCGATATTATATACACACTCCCAATAAAAACATTATATCTAGGCAAATCAATTATCCAGCACAATGAATATTGATATACAAATGTCTCTTCTTCGGAAACGTATATCAATTGCGGGTGAGAATCCAAGTAGAGGCAATACAAATGAATCATATGATCTAGGAAGATGCTACGTAAATACCATCCTGGGCATCGAAACAGGGGAAAAGTCTCGAACTGTTAACCTAACAACTAATATAGATAGGTAGCTGAATACATACTAGATTAAATACATAGTCAACAAATAAAAAAAGAAGTCAATGCAGTATCAGTAAGAGTGAATCCTCGTCATCGGCTTGAGTTCCACCAATAGCCTCTCTAGACGTGTCGGTCTCAAATAATGAAAGCAAATACTCGAAATCAGTATTCCACATAGGGCTATATCTTAATCTTGTTCATTTTTTCACGCATGACCTTAATAATGTAATATAAGAGCAGCTGCACCATCATTAGGGCACATCATTCCTTTGGCAACATCTATCGTTTAGGGGGAGAATTTTAGAGTTAGTTCCCAGAGAATGTCATAGGATTAGCCGATAGCAGAAAAAATATAATGAACAAAATAGCCATGTTTTCCTGTATCAGACTCCAAACCAAAAAAAAAAAAAGATATTTCATGAGAATAGAATTAATTATGTAAAAAGAAACAGGTAGTTTGACTTTAAAAACATTGAAACCTAAATTAGAAGACTTTTTTTGCATATAGTTGTTAGGAATCATAGCATATTCTTTGCTAACCTCAAAAACAAGATATATATAGGACAGTAGTTAATACTTAACCATGGATCTGAGTTTGATATTAAGCAGACACAACCACCCCTAACAATCTACTAACTATATAAGTTGAAGGAAAATATAATTTGTACGGATTAATTAGATATTCTATATTTCAGTGAATCTATGTAGCATTGTTAATATCATTTCCAACTAAGAACTATCAAGAAATAGAGGGATACTAATGAGTTTAATGGGCCTACATTTCCAGCTAAGATGCCCGTACTGAAGAAAACATTTCCAACTAAACCTTCATAATTTAATTCTCTCATATCTAGTTATTAATTATGCATCTATAAATACCTCCCTATCCCTCATTAAACTCCAATCACTACCACTTCTGTGAAAATACACTCTCATTGATTAGGAAATACAATTAATATTATGGAAGCTTTCCAAGCCATTTTAGGAATCGTCATCCTTGTTTTGGCACTTGGTCAAGCTCTTGCTAGTGATCCTAGCCCACTTCAGGATTTTTGTGTTGCTGACAAGAACTCCAAAAGTATGATTCATTACATTTGCCTTGTAGTCGTATTTCCTACTTGTTTAAAATCCCATCCTGAACAATTCAAGGTTTCTGGTTATATTTATCAAGCTTACTAAATTTAGTGTCTAGTTATTTTCATGGCAAAGTATTGGGATACAGACTGTTTTCAAAAGCAGTTCAAAATAAGCATATATAAGCATGCATAATTTCAAAAGCAGCTCCCTGTGTTTGGAGTTAAGATAGCCGAAACTTTATCTTTAGGTGGAGGTATATGTTACACAAACTATAGCTTGAAAGACCCTTCCTTCACTTATATATAATTTAACTTTGATGGGTTGTTTGGCATTGGGCTTATCTAAACTCTTACCTTTGTTTATAAATGGGTGTTTTCTTCTCCTTTTTCTAAAGTTTAGAGAAAATAGATTGGATTGGATTTCAGATAACTCCACTTATCCCAACTACAAAATGAATTCTCAAATGGTGCATGGTTAGGAAATAGGAGTTAAGGTTAAAAAACTCGACGGAACTCTGGTTATGCTAACTTAACTCCAAAGCCAAACACTCCCTAAGTAGATAGATAGCAGCATCTTATGATAACCTAGCTATGGCATGGCTCATATATATTATAAGGTAATGATGTAAATTTTCATCCTTTTATCATATCTTGAATTTTCATCCATGTATCATTTATTGCCTCACTAACCTCTTCGGACTCTTGTTTCCTCTAGTATTCATAAATGGTCTAGTCTGCAAGGACCCAAAGCTAGCCACAGCGGTGGACTTCTTCTTCTCCGGACTTGACAAGCCGGACAACACCGCGAACCGGGTCGGGTCCAATGTGACCCTAGTCAACGCTGCAGCCTTACCCGGTCTCAACACCCTTGGCATATCTATTGCGCGAGCCGATTTCGCTCCCTATGGCGTCATCCCTCCTCATACTCACCCTCGTGCTACCGAGGTCCTTACAGTGATCGAAGGCACGCTGCATGTTGGATTTGTTACCTCCAACCCTAACAAATTATTCCTAAAGACACTTCACAAAGGAGACGTGTTTGTGTTTCCTTTTGGTCTGATTCACTTCCAATTCAATGGCGGTGATGTGCCAGCTGTTGCTATTGCCATTTTCAATAGCCAAAATCCTGATGTGATCACTATAGCCAATGCTGTTTTCGGGTCTAATGCTAGAATTCCAATCGATGTTTTGAAGAAGGCTTTTCAGGTCGATGACAAGGTGATTGAAGAGCTCATGGCTCAGTTCAATTAGAGAAAATGGAGGGAAGAATTCATATAAATAAGGCGAAAGTATTTGTGTTTTGGCATATTTTATGTGCTTTTTTAATTTTCGGTGTGCAAATGTTTGTTGTGTTGATACTTGCATATATGCAATAAATTGAGTGTTGTAAAGGAAAATGGACTTAAAAGTGATTAATAATATGCAAAGTCAAAAGGGATGATTTGGCTTGATTTGTTTATTATTTAATGCTAGTCTAATACACAACTGCCATAAGGGGTTGCCCCTACAGATTTATCCGTAGGGGAAAACCACTGTCCCTACGACTATGGCCGTAGGGACATAAAAATCCCCCGCAGATGTAAAGGCCGCAGGTGCAAGTCTTCGTCCTGAACATACCTTACGGAGTAATAATTGCCCCTACGTCTTAATCCGTAAGGATACGTATCCCTACGGATCACTCCGTAGGGCCTGTTAAATATTTTAATTTATTGGTTTATAAAATAAAATACTTGCCCCTACGGATGTATTCGTAGGGCCTGATTGGTGCCCCTACGGATATGTCCGTAGGTCCAGATAAATGCCTTACGGATAAATTCGTAGGACTGAGTCCATAAGGACAAAATATCAGGTATCCTGATATTGAGTCCCTATGGCTAAATGTGTAGGGGCAAATATTACAACTACGGATTAATCCGTAGGTGCAATAGATGGCCCTACGGATTAATCCGTAGGGACAAAATATCAGGGTTTGTCCCTATGGCTAAATGTGTAGGGGCAAATATTGCAACTACGGATAAATCCGTATGTACATCATATAACCAAATATAGAAATATTCATTATCAACATTTCACGCATAATATATAAAAGAAATAAACAAATAGAATACAATATTAATCTAAATCATCGTGAACAATCAAACAATCACCAATATCGTCCAAAATATATACAATATGTATCAAGCATATACATACATCATATAAAAAAAGCTACCCTAGCTCGGTTCAGCTCCTCCACCTCTGATAAACGCCGTAATCTGATGCATCTGCTCCTTGGTGCAGCCCTGAGTCGTCAAAAACTCGACCAATGAAGGAGCGGACTTTGCGGAAGTCTGAGCGGGCTGTGGAGCTGCAGGAGTGGTCTGCGCAACAGCAGCCGAGATAGCCTGTCGCATCTGTTAAATTTTGTGTGTAATAAATGATTAAGAACGTTGTATTAGGTTTTAGTCGAGTTCGTATCATTATTAGGTTATTGCGAAACCCCAATCAAGGACTTAGGACTCGTTTGGGTATCTAGTTTGGAAAACTTTAGTTTATTTTAATTAGATAGTTTTATTTATATATGATTAATCAAAACCAAGTCTACAACCAAATAAGCTCAGCCTACTAATATTGCATATGTTCTATCTATAATATGATATAATATTTTGCTATTAAGTAGTATATGTATCATCTCCTTCAACTCCTCGACGGTGGTCTTCAAGACGGCAACATGATGCTCTAAACATCGCTCATGGGGGTAAGGGAAGTAACCGTCGGAGTAGAGTCCAACATCATATGGGCCCTGCTAGGACCCAGTCCCCAGCCTCTCTCCCAACCTCCGTGGTGCCCTCTGTGTGCGGCGTCTAGAACCGGGGTCAGCAGTATCAGATCGGCCTGTCCAGTAAAATCGATCCCTGATGCTTTTGCCTTTTCCACCACCCGCTCCTACCCCCACATTAACCATGAAAATATAAGTATATAATTTAAATTTGAACTTTTCAAAACAAAAATTTCAAACCTGTTAGAATAAATATTAACACTTACGCAATACTCCTCGGTAGCAGTGTCGAGGAATCGAAGCTCGCCCATGGCAGGATCTGTCGAGGTGCCGTGGACGGCAAGGTACACGGTCAGCACGCTCAGTGTACCACCCTGCATCAGGGCCTGAGCTCTCTGCAAGTCGTAAAAATTTTACATATATTATAAAATAGCTCTTAATATTACATTATATCAGAATAGATCTATTGTAATTTACCGATACCTCCATGGCACGAGTAATGTTCCTCGAGCTACCTGTATAAGTGGGGCGACCACTCTTCACCGACTTCCTATTTTCTTTATTTTGACCGGCCTGTTTCTGCACAACACATTCAGATTTGGTTTTTTAATTAAGCAACACAAAAAAATTATATATTAAACAATGAATTACATTTAAATTACAAACCTGTTTGCGCTGAGAGTTAAAATATTGGAACAAGAGTGACCATGTATCTACGTCGACTCTCGTAAAGGCCGGAGTATGTAGGAGAACCGCTCTCTCTGCCTCAGGGGTCGCTATCCATAGGGAATAGCAGTCGATCTTCAGCTCGTTCCTATCGTATCGGACCTTTGATTGCATGTTCTTCATTAAACCATAATGCAAAGCGTGAAGATCGAGCACTCTCTCATGGCGATTAGGATCGGGTATAGGCTGAAAGTCGTAATTCAACTGCAAATACAAAAAAATGATGTATTTAAATTGCAAGTGTTAAATAATAATAAAAATATTGGATAAGTCAAATGAAAATATATATTAATACCCGAGCCTGATCCCAGAAGAGGGCGAATGATCGCTGATGCTTATCGCCCCATTCAACGTGAAGTGGATACTTTTCACGAGGCGGCTCTCATCCCCCATATACCGGCCGAACCTTTCGGCATAATCGTCGGTATAGTAATAATCGGGGGTAAAGAAAAGGGGAAATGCTGCCTCCCCCTAGCTCTGTCGGGCCTCAGCCTTTGGGGCTGTTTCGGCCCTCGAGTCCCCATCTCGGGGTGGGGCTGCCCTGCATCTATAAGAAATATCAAGACAATCAATATTAAGACAAAGTGGTATTAAGAAATCAAGGTTTAATGAAAATTGAAGTACAATATATACCTCCGGCGACAGCAGCACGAGCCTGGGCCCGGGCATCAGCACGAGCAGGACGATAGTTTCTCCAGTGAGGAACAGCCGGTAACCCGGACGTAGACGCATCCCCTCCAACTAGAAAATAAATATTGACGATAAAATTACATGAAGTTCATATTTAATTCTTAAAGGATATGTAAAATAAATAAATATTTTATATTTATTCATACTAACTTGCAGACTGAGCAGAGGGTACGGAAATGGCAGGAGTGGCCCCTGCGCCAGATGTGGATGCACCACCTATAATTAGACAATTAAAAATAAATTATATAAGTAATTGCAAAAAGAATGTGTATATCAATAATATAATATTCTAAATCAATATGCATACACTATAGGATATATAAACATACCCGTAGATGCGGTGGAGGCACCACCTACAGCTAGACAGTAAAAAAATGATTATCTAAGTAAGAGCAAAAAGAATGTGTGTATATTTATGATATAATATTGTAAATCAATATGCATGCACTATAGGATATATAAATATACCTAGAGGTGCGGGAGTGGCTTCTACTTCTGATGTGGACGCACCACCAACAGCTAGACAATCAAACATTGACTATATAAGTAAATTTGAAATAAATATGCGTCTATATCTATAAAATTACATTTAAAATGAATATTCGTGCAATATACCTGGAGGTGTGGTAAAGTCCACACGGAAGGAGTCATCCGAAGGGGTCTCCGATCGGGATGCAAGACCGGCCCTTTGAAGCTCCTTACACAGCTCTCCGGGCGGCAGAACCGCTCTGCCTCTGTCTCTGCCGGTGCTGCGGCTGGTGCTCCTGCTGCCCCTCGCTACTCCGGTTGTCGTCATCAAATCTAGATAATAGTACAATCTTTACATATGCATTCTATATATGTATATATCGTAAAAATGTGAAATAATAATATAACATTACTGATAACTTTTTTCATTTTGTGGACGCATTAGACATATCTACTTGAATTTCATCATCGATATCATTTCTAACCCATGTAACTTCACGATCATCCGAAAACAACCCGTCTTTTGAAACAGACGGTCGAAACACTCTAAGTCTTCTCTCTTCTTCGTCCTCATCGCTGTCCTCCATACAATCCTCGAATTTTGGGACATCGCAAACTTCCCTATGTTTTCAATAGCATACAACACTCCATCCAGGATGTTTCAAGCACTGTGAGTAGTATATTTGGAATGCTTGGTTCGGAAAGATAAATGAATCGTCTTGGCCGTAAAATCGAAGTGTGTTCACACTAGTCAATTTATATTCATATTTCCAAGTCCCGAGATTGTTTCTTCACTTATCTGTATCGGTTCGTGTATCATACCAAATATATTGAAATATATAAAACGGTTCTGATCGTCCGGGATATTGGATGCCAAGTATGCAATTTAAGTATCAATAATAAATCATATCATCTTATCCTACCGTCGCAATCCCACTATTCTGAGTGGTTCGAGATGTTCCTATGTTCTTAACTTCAAATTTGTATCTAAGGACACCAAATCCTTTATAATATGCAACATCCATACTTGGAAACTAAGCTAAATATCTTGAATCACTCTCTAATGATGCAGACAAGTTTGGTTCGTGGATCTGACAAAATAAATTTTACGACAAATACATAACGATATAAGTTTAGATTAAGATTGGTAGCAATAACATGTTATTCGAACAACTTACATGATCTGCAACCCAATCGCAAAAATTGTTCTGATGATATTTTTCCAATCGTTCATCATTCCAATCAGGATGGCCCTCACGTACCTCATTAAAAATATTTCTTTTCTCAATAATAAATTATGACATTAATATTATATCATTTCATACACACACAAACACAAATTTAACAATTAATACAAAAAACTTACTCTCTAATTTTTTCAAGACATACGCTATTGAGGAGAATAAACCGATATATCTTATTGATAAACACAGTGTCTACTCTTTTATAATCAGCTTTACCATATGACCCGTCCTGAATTCTCCGAGATCGGTTAAGTTTCGTTTTAATGTTCTCGTCCAGATAGCGGGAGCAAAATATGGTTGGTTCATCTAGAAAATAACCTTACATGATAGAACCCCCTGGTCGATTTCTATTGTGTATATAGTTTTTTAGAGTGTAGAGGTACCTAAAGAAAAATATGTTAAATAAATAAATACGGGCATATAGGACAACAATAATTTTACAAATTGCATTACACGAAAAATTCCACGTACTTTTCGACGAGATATATCCATCGATATTGTACTGGTCTGGCTATCTTAGTGTAACAACCTAATTCATTTATACCAATTCCAGTTCCCGTATTTACTTATATGTGGTATTTTCTTGATTTATCGTGTTTTGGGTGCGGATGGTATTTTACATTTTACATCCCATTCGACCCGACCCGACCCGCTTGAACCTGTTTGATTCATATTTATGAATTACCCTGACTTGTTACGTAGACTGTACATTTTCATGTTTGGTACATACTGGCATTTTATCTGGCATTGCATCTTTACTATACAACATTTTAAATCACGTAAAATAATTTAAAATTAAATAACATGGCTTGCATGATACCCCTAACCCCGTGGTAGAATCCGCGCATCTTGTTCTCGTCCCGTTCAGTGAAAAGGACGTATTTGGATGGCTACGCGCACGAACGTGCATCCGTTCTTAGGGGTATACATTTTCGTTACCTGAACATTCATTTTGAATTTTGAAAGTCGCATATATTTTTCGTATTTTAAAACTGAAATTTTAGACCCGACCCGGGCGCATTTTGGAATACTTTTGTATCCCGCCAAAATTCAAATTATTTAAAAATTTTAAAATTTGTTTAAAATTTATTTAACAGTTCTAAAGATTTCTTTACAGCCAACTAAAGTATTTTTAAAAACTACAAATCTTTTTAAATTTTAAATCTTAAATCCTAATTCCTAATTAACAGCGCAACCCCAGCTCTCTCTCGCTGTTCCGTGGCTCCCATTCCCTCTCTCTTTCTTTTTCTCTTTCTCTTTCTCTCCCTCCCTCTCTCTCTCCCCCCGCGATATCTCTCTCTTTCTCTCTCCTCACAAACAGCCAAATTTCTTTCTCCTAACTGTTCATCCCTCTCTCTCTCCTCTCGATCTCGCTCTCTCTCCCCTCTCTCAGATTCTCTCTCTCTCCTCTCGCTTTCTTTATCTCTCTCTCTCTCTCCCCTTATATATATATTATCCTCCTTCCTCTCTCTCATTTTCTTTTCAACCGTGAGACCCAGCAAACCCCATCCATCGCCGGCCTCGAGCTCGCCGTCGCCCAAGCCTTCGATGACGCCCCTACCGACCTCTCCTCATCCTCACCTTCCTCTCACTCCTCTTCTCCCCCTCTCCTTCTCCAAACCCAAGAACCCGAGCACCCCCTGCACACCGCTCCATCGCCGGCGAGATCGCTGCAGTCGATCTCATCGTCGCCCCCTCGTTCCCCGATCACAGTGCACCCCAGTGAGCCCCTTCCTTCCTTCTCCTTTCCCTTTTCCTTCTTTCTTTCTTCTTTTCTTTCTTTCTTTCCTTAAAAACTGTTTTCTGTCTTCTGTAGATCGCCGGAGCCGTGATGACGCCGACGATCCAGACGACCTAGCGAACGTACCTGACTTGTATGATCACCCTTTTGCGTTGTTTGGAACCGTTCCGTGTACCGCGCATGCGTTGCGACTTTTCACCGACGTGGGGCATTCCGTATACATCCGTTTCTTGATCCGTTAAGGCAAGTTAATCTTGCTACATACTATATAACTTATTATATACATATTTACATAAATATCATACCTGTAGCTTAAATCTAGTACCCCATGTTTAGTTTTATAACGTTTCGATATTCCATTTGCATCCGTTTATATCATTTCATATCTAGGTCATGAAAACTTATCTTATGACATACTAGATTACATTATACTGCATCCATATCAATATTTACATCACATATTGCTTAGTTGTACATCCCACATCACCATTTTATAGTTTTATAACTTTTCGGATACCCGTTTGCATCCATCTCATTTAGAATATATATAACTGCATCCATAGATCATATTAGTACATAATACTGTGAAATTAACACCCCATGTTTAATAAAGTGCATCCTAATTAGTACTGGAACTACAAATGTAACCCTAATCGAATTGTGCATCCATATTTTTGAATTTATATCTATTGGCATACCACATCACATTATTCCATTTTATTGTTATATTAGTACCCCATACTTGTCTTTGTGTACCCATACTTATTACAGTTTGATTATTAGCACCCACTTGATACTTGTGCACCCCTGACATGACTTGATACACTACTGCTTGACACGACTTGATACATGTGCACTCCTTGACATGACTTGATACATGTACATCACCTGACATGACCTGACGTACCACAGCTTGACTTGTTATATGATCTTGTTACTAATGCCGACAATCTTGACCTGTTATCCCTATGGACATTTCCTGTTGTCTATTCAGAAAAACCTGTATCTTCTTGATCCTGTGTTGGTATTAGCTCCAGATTTATCAATAACTGACTTGAACACATAACTTGGGGGTATGGGGAAATCAATGATGAAACCTGACTTGTAACTCGAGAGTTCGATGCCTTTACTAATCAGTCTTACGGGCTAGGCCAGCCCCAGAATGATACTGCTGACATCATTTGTCTTTACATCTTACCTTTTACTACCTTGCGGCACGTCTCGGATTCAGCCCGAGAGTCTTGACCGTGGTCCCGGGCACACACGGGATACTATTGAGTTACATCGATGATTCATCAAATTGATTTCAAAAGACTTGAGAGTAGTTAACCCAGTAGACCAGTTTAGATTACTTACTGCACATCACCTGTGCCTTACCCTTCACTGTCCTTATTTATGTTACTGTTATACCTTTATTACTGTTCATACTCGTGCCTGCATGTCTTGCTACCTCCTGACTATATTATTGTTGATATTATGACACACTGACGTCTGGGTTTTGCATGGCCTAGATCCTCTACCTTTGCCGCGGGCCGAGCAGGAGTATTTCAGTCAGTAGGTCGAGCAGCAAGGACCTGTTAGTATTTTAGTTTTATTTATGCACTTTCATTCCTGATGTGAGCCCGCATTATGGGACGTACATTCCTGTTTATTATTGTATTGGATCCTTTGCTTCCGCATTATTTTATTCTTGACTCATTATTTTGGCTCATGGACATGTGTTAGATAGCTGTTTATTATTGTTCTTGATATCTCTACAGCCGTAATATGACTGTGGAGGGATATTTCCTATCCACAGGTAGTATGGTTGGCTCTGTCACGTGCCTATCTTAGCGTACTCTGGGAAGCGGGGCATGACAGGGTTTGTTTGGTATCAGAGCCATAGGATCTAGGTTAAACGGTTTTGATTCTTTTTGTAGTTGGGTATCAGACCCAATACATGAATCAGAATACTCATGATTAGGAACATGTCCTGCCACTTTACCATCTTGCCATTTTTTTGAATCTTAACTTCCTCCTGATTCTACCTTGACGATATGCAAACCTCTTTGCATCTCGACTTGAAACTTGATTTTCTATTGTTTATCTCTAGAACTTAGACGACTTGGGTAGAGTTATGTAATTGTAGGTATGTACCGCGGCATGGTTACAATGCGGTACTCTATTTAAGTAACTTGGAGTTCTAGTCTTGATTCATATCCTTGATCTATATTTTGAATCTGTTATCATCCTAATCCTTTCGGTGTTTTGATTTCAGGAACATGGCAGGCAGGAATCTGAAAACGTACCAGAGGCGTGTTGATGAAGACGCTTTGCTTGGAGTAATTCGTGGGATGCTGGAGAAATAGAAACGGCAGATTGAGCTGAACCAGCAGCAAGCCGAAGTTTTTCAGGAAGGTTTGCGGACCGTCTAGCAGTCCATAGACAATGTTGTGTCCAGACCAGTCGATCGTGTGAGTACCGTGGAGGATTTCAAGAGACTTAGTCCGTCCGTCTTTACTGGTCTGGAAGGGCCGTTGCCAGCGGAGGAGTGGCTGGTTGATATGGAGAATTTGCTCGTTGCGGCACAGATCCCAGAGGACAAGAGAGTGGATGTGGTACGCATCCAATTAGTGGACTATGCCCGTGAATGGTGTCTTGTAGAAGAGACCCGCTTACCCAAGCCGATCAGTTGGGAGGATTTTTCGAAGAGTTTCTTGGAGAAGTTCTTCCCGCAGATTGCACGGGAGGAAATGGAGGAAATGTTTATCAGTTTGAAGCAGAACGGTACACCTGTAGATGTATATGCAGCTGAGTGGGTACGGCTCAGTAGATTCGCTGGACCTTTAGTTGTCAACGATGCTGATAGGGCAAGGAGGTTCATGCGCAGTTTGGATGTGGACATCCAGAGGCAAATTATATCTCTGAGATTGACCACTTTCTCACAAGTACTTACACCGGCCCGAGAGCAGCAGAGCCTATCTATGAAGACTGGGAGTATGCAGCAGCAAGCAGTTACAGTGTAGAAGCCAGCATTTGCACTAAACCGAGAGAATGTACGCAGAGGTATTCCGGTGAACCGACGCGGCGTAACACCTATGAAGAAGCCTGTCGTTGTTGATCAATGAAGGAGCGTGATTTGTGACTACTGCCATTTACCTGGACACGTGCAAAGGGAATGTCGCAGGATGCGGGGACTCTATTTGGTTTGTGGATCGGCGGATCATACTATCAACGCTTGTCCGTCAAAGCTTCGCACGAAAGATGATATTCAAAGGCCACCGCAGAAGCAGTTTCAGGGACAGAAGCAGCTGACTAAGGACCCAATCAAGCTCGAGCATTTACCCTGACGGCTGAGGAAGCTAAGGCTTCAGGAGAAGTTGTTTCAGGTATCCTACTTGTTCATGATTTTCCCGCATTAGCGTTATTCGATCCTGGTGCATCCTATTGTTTTATGTCGTCCAAGTTTATTGCTACACACTCGATTGCTTGCACGACCCAGTCTAGTTGTTGGGACATACATATTGGGAATGGGAAGATCATAGCTAGTAGAGAATGTAAGGATTGTTCAGTTGTTGTTTGCGGACGGGAGTTATTTGCAGATTTCTTGGTGATTGATACAGGCAGCTATGAAGTCGTCTTGGGAATGGATTTTCTCGGCACTTTCCACGCTCACATTGATTGTAGGGCAAAGAAAGTAATTTTCCAGATTCCCAGACATTCGGAGTTTATCTTTATTGGAGGAAGCAGTTTTGTCGGGCCAGTCGAGTTTAGGGCTAGGCCGACAAATAATGTTCTTTCGTCGATGGAAGTCGATAAGGAAGAAGCGCCAGCTATAGTTCGAGATTTCATGGACCTGTTCGAGGACATATCAGGTTTACCGCCGAAACGGGACGTAGAGTTCGCGATCGATCTTATTCCTGGTGCAGCGCCAATTTCTAAGTCGTTCTATCCAATAGCACCATTAGAGTTGGAAGAAGTCAAGAAGCAGCTTGCTGAATTACTTGAGAAGGGTTGGATTCGCAGCAGTAACTCACCTTGGGGAGCTCCAGTTCTTCTAGTCAAGAAGAAAGATAGCACAAGGAAGATATGCATCGATTATCGAGAATTAAACCGGATGACTATTAAGAACAAGTACCCGATCGCTCGCATTGGCGAATTATTCGAGCAGCTTAGTGGCGCAAGGGTATTCTCGAAACTGGATTTGTGATCCAGATATCATCAGGTCCGAGTTAAATCAGAAGATATTTGCAAAACGGCGTTCAGAACTCGGTATGGACATTACGAGTATTTAGTGATGCCCTTCGGAGTAACGAATGCACCGGCGATATTTATGGACTTGATGAACCGAATCTTTTCACCATTCTTGGACCAGTTTATAATGGTGTTCATTGATGATATTCTGCTTTACTCAAAGAGTATTGAAGAGCATGCAGAATACTTGAAGATCGCACTGCAGACATTGAGGCAAGAAAGATTGTATGCAAAGATGAGCAAGTGCGAGTTTTGGTTTGAAGAAGTGAAGTTTTTGGGGCATGTCATGTCCAGAGATGGAATCGCTGTTGATCCCGAAAAGATTGCAGCAGTTCGAGATTGGCCGATTCCGAAGAACGTAGCAGAGATCAGAAGCTTTCTTAGACTTGCTGGGTATTACAGAAGGTTCGTGGAGAATTTTGCTCGTTTGGCTGAGCCTTTGACCAAGCTTATGCTCAAGGAGGTACCATTTGTGTGGATGGATAAGTGTGTGTCATCTTTTGAGGCATTGAAGCAGAGACTGATAACCACTCCTATTCTAACCGTTCCAGACAGTTCCAGAGGATTGGTGATTCACAGCGACGCATCTAGGAAAGGATTGGGATGTATTTTGATGAAGCATGGGAAGGTTAATGTTGTGCCGGATGCGCTTAATCGGTTGCAGCAATTCGGATGTTGACTGCACAAAAATAACTTATTGAAGACTTTTGGAGATTCAATTTGGAGATTGTCCTACCGCATTCTTCGGGACAGTTGATGCAGCTGCAAGTACAGTCGTCATTGATCGAGAACATTAAAGCGACGCGGTTACAGGACCCTAGATTGCAAAGGTTTCGAGAACAAGTTGAAGCTGGACTTCGAACGGACTTGTTGATTCATGAAGATGGTTCTTTGCGATATGGTAGTCGTTTGTGTGTGCCAAAAGGAGATATTCGCGAAGAAGTTATGAAGGAGGCGCACAGTTCCGCATATTCCGTACATCCAGGAGGCACGAAGATGTACCGAGATCTACGACAGCATTTCTGGTGGGAAGGCATGAAATGGGAGATTGCCCGCTTTGTAGCGAGATGCTTGGTGTGTCAGCAAGTTAAGGCTGAACATCAAAGGGTTGCTGGTTTATTGCAACCACTTCCGATTCCTCAATGAAAGTGGTAACATATAACCATGGATTTGATGACGTCTTTACCGCGGAATCCAAAGGGCAACAATGCAGTTTGGGTGATTGTCGATCGATTGACCAAGGCAGCTCATTTCATCCCATTTCGAGTTGGTCAATCAACGGAAGCATTGGAAGAACGGTACATGCAGGAGATTGTAAGATTGCATGGAGTACCGGTGAGCATCGTTTCTGATCGTGACACCCATTTCTTATCACACTTCTGTAGAAACTTACAGGAAAGTTTGGGGACTCGATTGAAATTTATCACAGCTTATCATCCTCAGACAGATGGCCAGTCCAAGAGAACGATCCAAACTCTTGAAGACATGTTGAGAGATTGCATGTTAGACTTCAAGTGTTCATGGGAGGATCATCTACACTTGGTGGAGTTTTCTTACAATAACAGTTTTCAGGCGACTATTCAGATGGCTCCATTTGAAGCGTTGTATGATCGCAAGTGCCGCTCACCCGTTTGTTGGGACGATATTAGAGAACGAAGATTGTTGGGACCGGATTTGATCGTGCAAACAGTGGAGAAAGTTACACTATCCGGAAACATTTGAAGACAGCACAAGATCGGCAGAAGAGTTGGGCCGATATATCGAGAAGACCTATAGAGTTCACGGTTGGTGATCTTGTGTTCTTGAAGATATCACCCACTAGAGGAGTGATTCGCTTTGGGAGTCGAGGCAAGCTTAGTCCTCGATTCGTTGTGCCTTTCGAGATTTTGGAGCGTGTTGGAGAAGTGGCGTATCGATTGGTTTTACCGCAATCTTTGGCGAATGCTCATGACGTGTTTCATGTATCTCAACTCCGTAAGTATGTTCGAGATGAAACACACGTGCTGGATCATTCGAAGCTGACTGTACGAGAAGATTTAACCTTTGAGGAACGACCAGTGTCGATTATGGATAGAAGGGAAAAGTTTCTTAAGAACAAGGTTATCCCGCTTGTACTTGTTTCTTAGGGAAATCGCTTATATAGAGAATCAACTTGGAAACGAGAAGATGAAATCCGACAGAAGTTTCCGCATTTATTTTTGTAGTTTCTTGATTGTTTAACCTTTCTTGTTCTTGGAATTTCGAAGACGAAATTCTTTTTGTAGTTGGGTATAATGTAACAACCTAATTCATTTATACCAATTCCAGTTCCCGTATTTACTTATCTGTGGTATTTTCTTGATTTATCGTGTTTTGGGTGCGAATGGTATTTTACATTCTACATCGCATTCGACCCAACCCGCTTACTTGAACATGTTTGATTCATATTTATGAATTACTCTGACTTGTTATGTAGACTGTGCATTTTCATGTTTAGTACATACTGGCATTTTATCTGGCATTGCATCTTTACTATATAACATTTTAAGTCACGTAAAATAATTTAAAATTACATAACATGGATTGCATGATACCCCTAACCCCGTGGTAGCATCCGCGCATCTTGTTCTAGTCCCGTTCAGTGAAACGGACGTGTTTGGATGGCTATGCGCACATACGTGCATCCATTCTTGGGGGTATGCATTTTCGTTACCTGAGCATTCATTTTGAATTTTGAAAGTCGCATATGTTTTTCGTATTTTAAAACTAAAATTTTAGACCCGACCCGGGCGCGTTTTGGAATACTTTTGTATCCCGCTAAAATTCAAATTATTTAAAATTTTTAAAATTCGTTTAAAATTTATTTAACAATTCTAAAGATTTCTTTACAGCCAACTAAAATATTTTTAAAAACTACAAATCTTTTTAAATTTTAAATCTTAAATCCTAATTCCTAATTAACAGCGCAACCCCGGCTCTCTCTCTCGCTGTCCCGTAGCCCCCACTCCCTCTCACTTTCTTTTTCTCTTTCTCTTTCTCTCTGTTCCTCTCTCTCTCCCCCCGCGATATCTCTCTTTCTCTCCCCCTACAAATAGCCAAATTTCTTTCTCCTAACTGTTCATCCCTCTCTCTCTCTCTCCTCTCGATCTCGCTCTCTCTCTCTCGCCTCTCAGATTCTCTCTCTCTCTCCTCTCGCTTTCTTTATCTCTCTCTGTCCACCTATATATATATATATATATATATATATATATATATATATATATATATATATATATATGTTACCCTCCTTCCTCTCTCTCATTTTCTTTTCAACCGCGAGACCCAGCAAACCCCAGCCATCGCCGACCTCACGCTCGCCGTCGCCCAAGCCTCCGACGACGCCCCTACCGACCTCTCCTCATCCTCACCTTCCTCTCACTCCTCTTCTCCCTCTCTCCTTCTCCAAACCCAAGAACCCGAGCACCCCCTGCACATCGCTCCTTCGCCGGTGAGATCGTTGCAGTCGATCTCATCGTCGCCCTCTCGTTCCCTGATCACAGTGCACCCCAATGAGCCCCTTCCTTCCTTCTCCTTTACCTTTTCCTTCTTTCTTTCTTCTTTTCTTTCTTTCGTTCCTTAAAAACTGTTTTCTGTCTTCTGTAGATCGCCAGAGCCGTGATGACGCCGATGATCCAGACGACCCAGCGAACGTACCTGACTTGTGTGATCACCCTTGTGCGTTGTTTGGAACCGTTCCGTGTACCGCGCACGCGTCGCGACTTTTCACCGATGTGAGGAGTTCCGTATACATCCATTTCTTGATCCGTCGAGGCAAGTTAATCTTGCTACATGCTATATAACTCATTATATACATATTTAAATAAATATCATACCTGTAGCTTAAATCTAGTATCCCATGTTTAGTTTTATAACGTTTCGATGTTCCGTTTGCATCCGTTTATATCATTTCATATCTAGGTCATGAAAACTTATCTTGCGACATACTAGATTACATTATACTGCATCCATATCAATATTTATATCACATATTGCTTATTTGTACATTCCACATCACCATTTTATAGTTTTATAACTTTTCGGATACTCGTTTGCATCTATCTCATTTAGAATATATATAACTGCATCCATAGATCATATTAGTACATAATACCGTGAAATTAACACTCCATGTTTAATAAAGTGCATCCTAATTAGTATTGGAACTATAAATGTAACCCTAATCGATAATTGTGCACCCATATCTTTGAATTTAAATCTATTAGCATACCACATCATATTATTCCATTTTATTATTATATTAGTACCCCATACTTGTCTTTATGTACCCATACTTATTACAGTTTGATTATGAGCACCCACTTGATACTTGTGCACCCCCTGACATGACTTGATACATTACTGCTTGACACAACTTGATACCTGTGCACTCCTTGACATGACTTGATACATGTACACCACCTGACATGACCTGACATACCACAACTTGACTTGTTACCTGATCTTGTTACTAATGCTGACAATCTTGACCTGTTATCCCTACGGACATATCCTGTTGTCTATTCAGACAAACCTGTACCTACTTGATCCTGTGTTGGCATTAGCTCCAGATTTATCAATACCTGACTTGAACACATAACTTGGGGGTATGGGAAAATCAATGATGAAACCTGACTTGTAACTCGACAGTTCGATGCCTTTACTGATCAGTCTTACGGGCTAGGCCAGCCTCGGAATGATGCTGCTGACATCATTCGTCTTTACATCTTACCTTTTACTGCCTAGCGGCATGTCTCGGTTTCAGCCCGAGAGCCTTGACCATGGTCCCGGTCACGCAAGGGATACTATTGAGTTATATCGATGATTCATCAAATTGATTTCAAAAGACTTGAGAGTAGTTAACCCAGTAGACCAGTTTAGATTACTCACTGCACATCACCTGTGCCTAACCCTTAACTATCCTTATTTATGTTACTATTATACCTTTATTACTGTTCATACTCGTGTATGCATGTCTTGCTACCCCCTGACTATATTATTGTTGTTATTATGATGCACTGACGTCTGGGTTTTGCATGGCCCAGATCTTCTACCTTTGCCGCAGGCCGAGCAGGAGTATTTCAGTCAGCAGGCCGAGCAGCGAGGACCTGTTAGTATTTTAGTTTTATTTATGCACTTTCATTCCTGATGTGAGCCCGCATTATGGGACGTACACTCCAGTTTATTATTGTATTGGATCCTTTGCTTCCGCATTATTTTATTCTTGACTCGTTATTTTGGCTCATGAACATGTGTTAGATAGTTGTTTATTATTGTTCTTGATATCTCTACAGCCGTAATGTGACTGTGGATGGATATTTCCTATCCACAAGTAGCATGGTTGGCTCTGTCACATGCCTATCTTAGCGTACTTTGAGAAGCGGGGCGTGACACTTAGCCTTAGTTGCAAGATGAACCGTCAGGTGCATTATGATATCGAAGAATGACGGTGGGAAAATATGCTCAAATTTGCAAACTATCAATGAAATAGAATTTTCTAGATTCTCCAGCGTCACAACATTCAGGGTTTTAGCGTACAATTCTCTAAAAAAGTAACAAAGGTCATTGATTAGTAGACCAACCGATTCGGGAAGGGAAGTCCTGAGGGTTAACGGAAGAAGGTACTCCATAATAATATGGTGAGCATGACTTTTTCAGCCCATCGATCTTGCCTTTCATAATTTTTATGTTTTTTCTAAATGATCCTGAAAAACATGTGGGAACTTTCAAATCATGCAACAACTGTAGGAACCTTTTCTTTTCCGGTTGCGACATATAATATGCGATATTGGGAAGTACAAACTTTCCTGGTTTAACCGCTATTGGTTTAGGATGCAATTCACTTCTAATTTCCCAGTCCTGAAGATCCATCCGAGCACGGAGATTGTCTTTTGATTTTCCGTCTTTACAAAAAAGCAAGTTGAGTACATGCTTGGATACACTCTTCTCTATGTGCATGACGTCCAGATAATGACGTACTAAATTTGTTGACCGGTATGTAAGCTCGTAGAAAATACTTAATTTGTTCCAGTAGGGTGGTTTGACCTGTTTTGCCGGATCTATCCCGAAGGTCACATTATTGTACCCATCCTACTGAGCAGTCACGTTCTCTCCGGACAATGAGGATGGAGGCCCAAGAAACTCCTGATGACCATCAAAGTGAGCAGTGTCTAACCTGTAGGGTTGGTCTAGTGGCAGGAAACGCCAATGGGCGCAATAATAAACCTTCCTGCTAAAATTCAAGATTTTCGATATTGTATATTGATGGCAATAAGGGCATGATTTATGACCATGTACGGATCAACCTGATAGCATTCCATATACAGGAAAGTCATTAATTGTCCCTATTAAAGCCGCACACAGTGTGAAGGTTGTATCTATATTTGCATCGTAAGACTCTACAACATCAATAAATAAAGATTTTAACTCATCGATCAGAGGTCGGAGATAGACGTCGATATTATTTTCCGGTGATTTTGGTCCGTCGATAAGAAGAGATATCATAAAGTAGGATTGATCCAAAACCAACCAAGGCGACAGATTATAAACTATCATTACAACAGGGCATGTACTGTGGCTTCCAGCCATATAGTTGAATGGGAAGAAGCCATCACTGGTGAGTTCGAGCTTGACATTGCGAGAATCACTACTGAATATTTCGTGCCTCCTATCGAAACCCTTCCATGCCGGTGAATCTCTTGGATGACACATTTTTCCATCTTCACTTGTAAGAGCACGGTGATGCCAAATCATTGCCTCGGCTGTTTTCTTGCACCTGAATAGCCTCTGTGTTATGGGAAAGTATCGTGCTATCTTGACAGGTATATCGGGCTTCTTATTGGATTCTTTCGGTTTATACCTGGCCTCTCCGCATGTTGGACACTCTTTCAAATCTGAATTCTTTTTCCGGAACAACATGCAATTTTTGGGATATGCTTGAATCTTTTCACACTTCAGACACAAATCAGACATCATTTTCTGGGCTCCGTACCAGCTGTCGGGCACGTTATTTTCCGGGGGCATAGAATCTTTCAAGAACTTCAGAAGTATCGTGAATGACTTGTTGCTCCATCTATTTAGGCACTTAATCTGGAAAAGTTAGACGAACCATGAGAGGGTGGAATACTTTGCATTCTCATAAATCGGTCTTCTAACATTATTCATGAACTTTTCATACTTATTCGCACGCGGTTCTTAACCGGAAGGAATGTCATTTTCGGTACGAATATTATCACCTAGGGCAGCCTCTACCATATCCTCCATTTCTTCTCCTGGAAAGAAGTTTCCGTCTTTTTCTTCTGCCGCATTACCGTCTTCTCCTTCATCTT
Organism: Agapanthus africanus; assembly: GCA_030015575.1. Lineage (NCBI taxonomy): Eukaryota > Viridiplantae > Streptophyta > Magnoliopsida > Asparagales > Amaryllidaceae > Agapanthus > Agapanthus africanus. Next base: position 41,025,437 of record CM057350.1, on the reverse strand, counting down.
ATGCCGCATTACGGTCTTCTTCTTCTCCTTCCCCGTGATATAGCCAAGTTGTATAAAATCTAGTAAAATCATGTTTAACAATGTGAAGCTCTATGAATTCTACCTTCTGCCAGTACTTATTCCTATATCTATCGCACGGGCAGAGAATCTTCTCTAACACGATCTTATTATGTGAGCATGCAAATTCAATGAAAGCTGAAACTTCTGTGACAAATTTAGGTTACATACGTTAGTGCCAATCCATGTACATCCGGTCCTTAACTCAGATGTACTCATGGGCCATGTTAGACTGTATAACATATAAATTGTAGGTTATGATGACTATATTGAGAAATCTAAAAACGGGATGGTTACTGACAAAGAAGAAAATCAGTAGATGAAAGTTTGTCGTTGAAAAAAATAAATTATCGATAAACAAAGTTAGATTTGAAGATACCCAAGTATGAGTTGTATTCTGTGTATGTGTGTTTCAATTTATAATTTTCCTTAATTGTAGGGTTGTTGGTGTGTATGTGCTTTGTGTGTGCGTTTGTTATGTATTCGTTTTGTATGTGTGTGTTTCGGCTGTCGGGGGTAAGGCTTTTATCCCATTAATAATGTATAGAGAAGACACACATTCGCTTGTGCTTTCATCCGTTTCGATTAAAGTTCGCAGCACCTCCCCGCTGTTCTCCGAGTACACTGTAATAGAATAGATAATCATTTCAATGCCGTGAAACAACGTTGAAATGAATATCTAATCTATCTTTGTACATGGAGAACCAGCGGAAAAGTACCGACGAAATAACTCGAAACGAATGAAAACACAAGTGAATGCAAGTGTTTGCTTTATACATTCCTAATTTGTCCACACTGGACAAATCTATCGGTTATCATACGATTGAATCTTCTCGTTATATAGACTACACGAAGCTTTTTAGTACCGAACTATACCGTCCGATATTTAATAACCTTCGTATAGTTTTATGTCACGACGAACACCGAGCGTATGTTAACCGATAGACGGGGACTAACTTGCGCTTTGATTTTCATATATGAGTATCGATGAGAATATGAAAGTTTCATATTATTATCAAGTATCATGTATTGGTTTTAACTTGAACATTTAACATGAATAGGTTTTACGTTTACGTTTCGTTATTAAGGATTCAAAGTTTTTAGTTTAGAGTAAGTTTTATTTGCGTTTACGGTAAAATTGTACGTTTACGATATCATCGAGTATCCTACTGAAGGAACCAGTGCACCGTAAACCCTAACCCTAATTAACCCAAATTAACCCTAATCATCACCCTAACTCAAATTATCCCTAATTAACCCAAAATTAACCCAAATTAACCTAATTAACCCAAATAATCACTAATTAACCCAATTAACCCAAATTAACCCTAATCAACACCCTAATACAGATACACTCTACTTTACCTAATTAATCCTAGCCCAAACCCTAACCCAAATTAACCTAAACCTAATCATCACCCAAACCCCAACACAAATTAACTCTCGCACTAACCAAAATTAATCCTAATTAATCTAATTAGCCTAAATCCTAGCCCTAATCATCATCAACCACATTTTACCTAATTAACCCAAACTAACCCTAAACCTAACCCTACTTAATTAACCCAAACTAACCCTAACCCTACCTAATTAACTCTAACCTTAACCCTAACCTTAAACCGAACCCTAACCCTAACCCTAACTCTAACCCTAGCCCAAACCCTAGACCGAACCCTAACTCTAAGCCCTAGTAGTAACCCTAAAATCAACAAAAACACAAATAAAAGCATAATTATAAATTAAAAATTGAAATTAACTCACCTTAGTAGTAGTTTTTCCGGCGATTCTACTGTCGACGAGATAGAGGAGGCCGGAGATTCCACTGTCGCCGAGACGAGGAAGTCGACGATGATTCCACTGCTGGAGATTCCACTGCCGGAGCTCGCGGGATGTGGTGTTGAGGAGGAAGTTGACGATGGTGTACCGGCGACGAAGAGGCACACGCGGAAGGGAATTAGGAAATTTTTGCGGTTTATTTTTTTTAATAAATAAACCTTTGATGTCCCTACGAATTAATTTGTAAGGCCTTTTTTTGCGGCTCCGTAGGGCCAGATCAATAATTACAATTTAATATTTTTTTAATTAATCCTTAGGGCACCGTAGGGACAAACCGATGACCCTACGGATTAATCTGTAGGGGCAATAAAAAGTTGTCTCTACGGATTCTTATACCCGTAGGGACAACCCCTTATTGTAGTAGTGATAAGTTACAATTCATTTAGTGAAAACTATTTGTAATGTGTTTTTCGTCACCCACTGGGATGGCTGCATTCGATTGTCAGACGCTTTACAGATTCTCTCTGGTTAGGATAAACGAGAGTTTATTGATTGCGAGGATTCTTATCTCCGGCAGCCATGAACAAAACCGCCGTTAATTACCCTTTATTTTGAGGTGAGTGAACCTCCGATTAACAGGTCTTGACGGTCATGCGAACACAATGTGAACGTATATGTGTTTGCATAAAAAATGTTTTGTTTTGTTTATTTTTAAAATACTTTATTTTATTATTTTATTATTTGCTTATTTAGTTTTCTAAAAGTAGCTAAGTGTGTGGATATTGATGAAAATTCGACGGAATAACTGCTAAATTTTATCGTTTTAATTTATTAGAATAGGATAGAAAGAAATCCATGGTTCCTCGTTTGGGTGGAGCATGGATGAAAATCCGCGTTCAAGGGAGTGATTACGGATCGAAATCCGCATCCCGAGCGATAAGCCTGAAGGCCTTCCCTCATGTGGGGTCACCCTCAAGCTTCTTCCAATTTGTGTCAAAAGAGATTTCATTGTTCTTGAAAGCTTGAGATTTGGGTCTTGAATGAAAGAAAAGAAGGTTCTTTTCTCTTTTTTATACCTTGGGTTTTCCAAAAATAGTGTTTTGAGAGACGGCTCTCATTTTCTTCTCCCTTTCTTCGTTTCTCTTAGAGAGAAAGAATAATGGGGATCCAAAAGCTCTCTTTTTATTGTATTTGGTGGAAGAGTCAAGCTCTTTTAAATGCATCTTTGAGTTCTATGCTATTTACCTTAAGAAAAATGAGAGGTTTTGCGCTTGAGAAAGAAGAAGGCGATCATGAAGAGAGAGAGAGAGAGAGAGAGAGAGTGTGTGTGTGTAGGCAACAACCCCAGCTAGTATTTTTGTGGGAATGGAAAAACTTATCATTTCTTGATATGATTGGCTATTTATTGCCTTACACTATGCATTTAGCCCATTGGGTTTGGATTTTTGCATCTCCCATGTCTATGTGTGCACATGAGCCATGCACTTTATAAAAAATTGCCTTTAGGCCTATTTGCTTTACATTCACACTTATTATATATAAAATTTATTTATTACAAATTTCTTTTTCTTTTCTTTCTCTCTTTTCTTGATGGTCAGCCGGCTTTGCTCAGACTTGAAATGGTTTGGACTTGGACCCATTTGCTTGGTCTTGATCCCGAGTTGACTGAGCTTGGGTTGAATTTAACCCTATTGATTTTGACCTTTGACTTTGATTTTTTGACTATTGATTTTGATTTTTGATTTCAGCAGTGGGATGTAAATTTCGACCCCAACACTATTATCACGGCGATTTGTTCTAGAAATTCATTTAATTAACTTTTGCATCAGATGTATAAAATAAGCATCATTAAATAGAGCATGTAACATCAATCCTTGAAATAGTAATGTATATCTGTTGTATTTTGATTGAGAATTCCTTTGCCAAAATTGCCATAATCAAAGCTTAACAAGAGAAGCATTAGCATCAGCATGAGGGAAGATTTGATCTCGTGATCAGGATAAATCTATGCTCATGACAGGTGTTAACATGCGGTTGCTTTGAGGAATCTGTCGTCATCGTTCCGAGAGGGCATGGGAACACGCGGCTGCTCTCATGAAGATATTAGGTGCGGATCAAATAAAGTTTAATCTAAAGTTTAAAGTAATTAAACTATATTCTTATCTCAAAAGAAACCATCTCCTAGTGTATATAGATAGAATTAATTAATCCCTAATTTATTTTAGAATCCATCAAGTATTTGTTCTCTGTTTGCGGCAAATTGCATAGAGAAGCAAATAGAGAGAGAGAGAGAGAGGTTTGAGCGAGAGAGATTGTATTTGGGTTTTGATCGGAGAGAAAATTTCTTTTGTAATTCTTCGTTGAATAGTGGAAGCGATTCATCATCAGTTTGCAGGATTAGGTGCGAGTTTGCACCAAATCTGGATAATATCTTGCGTCCTTTGTTGCTTAGTATGTTTATTTTTACTTATTACTTTTGCACAGTTGATACGTTTGATATTTTTCATCAGTTTCGATTCATGCGTATCCATCATTCGCTACATACTTCGGTGCCGATTACAACAGTATTGATATTCTCCACCCCAACCATCCGTGGCTTTTATACACATTGAAGATGAAGAAAGGTACATCAGTCAAAGACCACCTGGACAAACTTAACCAAATCATTATGGACTTACTCAACGTAGAGGTGAAGATTGAAGACGAGGACCAAGTTATGATCCTGCTTGCTTTTTGACTTCTGATCATAGCCAGTTAGTGAAATCAATGGTGTACGACAGAAATAAATTTTCTTTAGAAAATATTAAAGCGGGTCTACACGGCTGGGTGTTGAGGGAGAAGTTATCAGATGATAAGAGTGGTCAGGACGATGCGCTGGTTTCTAAAGGCCGTTTTAAGAAGCGGACACATGGTGGTTCCAAGAATAAAGCGAGTCCAAATCAAGGAACCGCACTAATGACAAGTACAATTCTTATAAGGTGAAAGGCTATGAGTAGTGGGACGGTCATAAGTTCAATGAGGATACTAAGAAGGAATCTTCTTATACCGCAGTTGTCATAGATGATTCTGATGATGACAACGATTGTTCCGTATTATTAGCTTTTGTATTCGGCGACGTACATGATCAATGGATGCTAAATTTAGGGAGCTCTTTCCACATGGCTCCATATCGGAGTTGGTTTGTGATGTTTCGTTCTCTTTATGGAGGTTCAGTCTTGATGAGCAATAATACGGCGTGTAAGATCGAGAGGATTGGTTCTGTTCGGATACGTATGTTTGATCAGGTAGTGTGGACTTTGACGAATGTTAGGTATGTGCTTGATCTAAAAAAAGTTTGATTTCTGTAAGAGCATTGGCGGGGATCTGCTGCAAGTGCGTAGTCGATGGATGTTGCATGAAAATTTCCAAGAGGTCTTTTTTTTGTCATGAAAGAAGAGAAAGTGAAGAAGTTGTACTTTGTAGAGTGGCAGTCAGATACAGATGATCTTGCTGCGGCATCTACTCGTTCAGGTGATTCGGATAGATTGTGGTATTTATGGTTGGGCCATATTGGGGAGTCAAGTTTGGAGGTGCTTCGCGAGAGACGGTTACTTGGAGATGGAGATTTTGGTAGTCTTGATTTCTGTGGGGAGTGTGGATAACAACCGTAAAATCCATATCCTTCTTTATAAGTTTTCTTTTTTAATAAACCCTTATTCATGAAATTAAGTATATATCGATCATATTGTTGATTTTATTATATAGATATAATATGTTATTTACTTATTTAAGATAATCTTATTACGTAGAGATTAAGTGTATTATAATGTTTCTGACAATGTTAACCTATATTTTTATATGAATATTTTATGCCGTGTATTAGTTCTATTTGGGGTGTGTGTGTTCTAGAAAATAATTTTATTATTGATTTCATATTACCTAGTTAATTTAATATGATATGTGTTTACATATTTTTATTAGTGTAAATATTATACATGTATATTTACTATATTGATTTAAATTAACTAATCTAAATAACTAATATTTTATACATGGTTCAGAGATATGATAAGATAATTATAGATCTTTGCAAATATTTTTAAATAGTTTCGATTTGGGGTTTTGTGAGAAAACCAATATTTATGGGGAGGGGGTTTAAGTGCAAAAGTTGTAATACCTATTTAAAACTCCACAAATTTATCGTGAGACTGAATCCCTCTCTCCTCCTTTTTCTCAAAACTCAAAACCCTAATTATCTTCTCCATCGCCATCCATTCCTAGTACACGTTGTTTTGTTTATGTTGGTCAATTTTATATGTGTTGCGTGCTTTTATGTCTTTATTAACTAAAATTATACACTGTAACTATTTGACTGTCTTTTGAATACTTTGTGTATTATTCTTCCCTTTCAAGTATAAGCATTTTATAATGAGGAACTTACCGAATTTTAGTTCACTGACGGCATTCCTATTTTCTGTTTTCTTTCTGGAGAATGTCGTCAGACGACTTTGGGGCAGACGATGAGTCTAGGTACAAGAAGAAATGACTGAGGAAGACCTCAACTATCCAGCTTCACAAACCAATCGAACACTACTCTTTCAGTATGTTTTTTTTGTTCAAGGAAATTCTTTGTATTTATAGTTAGTTATTGTTTTTGGATACTGTAATAAATGTTTTGGATATTGTTATTTTATATTTTAAATTCGGGAAATTTCACCAAAACCATACTGAAATTTAGCATATGTTCCCAATGCCTCCCTGTCACGCCCCGCTTCCCAGAGTACGCTAATTAAGGTACGTGACAGAACCAACCATACTACCTGTGGTTAGGAAACATACTCCATAGTCATATTACGGCTGTCTATAAGATATTAAGTACAGTAAAATATAAAACTATATAATATATGTCCATCTGCCAAAATAAAAGAGTCAAGAAATATATAAGCGGAAACGATAAATCCAATAAACAAAAACATCTAGAAAAAACATCCCAATACGGGCTCACATCAAGAAATTAAAGCTGCGGAAAGAAACTAAACTAAATATCACTAACACGATCCTCACTTCTGGGCTTGAGAACTAAAATACTCCTGGTCAGCCTGTTATAGAGATAGAGGAACTGGGCCATGCAAAACCCAGACGTCAGTGTGTCATAATATCAAACAATAGAAATAACCAGGATGTAATCAGATATGCAGGCATAAATATAATCAACAACATGAATATAACAGTAAACACAAATATGAAATAGTGAGGTGTATATGTGTATGTGAAGTGCGGTAAGTAATCTAAACTGTGCTACTGGGTTATCTATTCTAAAGTTTGTGAAATTAATTTAGTGGAAATGTCGATATAACTCAATAGTATCCCGTGCGTGCCCGTGACCACGGTCCAGATTCTCGGGCTGAAATCCGAGACGTGCCGGTAGGCAGTAAACAGGTAACAGGTACAGATGAATAATGTCAGCGGTATCATCCTGGGGTTGGCCTAGCCCGTAAAACCGATCAGTATAAGGATCGAACTGTCGAGTTATAAGTCAGGTTTCATCAATGATTTTCACTTACCCCTAAGGTTATGTGTTCGAATCAGGTATTGATAATTGAAGCTAATGCCATCACATGATCAAGCAAGTACAGATTTTGTCTATGTAGACAATAAGTTACGTCCATTAGGACAATAAGTCAGGATTGTCGGCGTTAGTAAAAAGATCAGGTAACAAGTCAAGAAGTGTATCAGGGCATGTCAGGTGGTGAATATGTATCAAACAGATGCCCAAAGTACAACTGTAACGAGTATCGAAACACGGTAAATACACGGATGCACACGTATTAATCTGTGATAACATTTTATAAGTCCATGAGTCGTATAATGCACACTAGCAAGCATGGTGTACAAATACAACAGTAACATGAAATAATAAGATTCTGGTATGCAATTAGATATGCAATAAACAGTACGGATATGAACAGATATCGAAAAATAGTAAACTATAACATGAGATGCACAATTAAACATACATGTATTATTTTTATTCATATGGATATAAATATATAGACATAGCATGTAGCAAGATAAAATTTCCTGATCGGATCTCACGACGGGGTGTATATGTCACATTCGACGTCGGGTAAACATTGTGATGCACACACTCGCGTGCAAAACTGAACCAGGCTACTCAAGAACGTGACCACGTTGGATAAGGACGACGAATGGGCCGCCCGGATCGTCGGCGACGTGCGCAACTCCGGCAATCACCGGAAAACACGAATCAAGAAAATAAAAGAAAATAGGAGAAGAAGAAAGGAGATGGGACTGGGGTTGCTCTGGATTTGGCTTTGGGTCAGAGGAGGTGAGGGGAGGTGACGTCGACGATGGGCCGTCGATGGTGAGGTCCACGGCAAGGGCAGTGGGTGCTAGGGTTCTTGGTGTCGGGGATGAGGGTAGTGTCGGGATCGCAAATCCAACTTCGAGAATACTCTCGCGCCACTGAGTTGATCGAATAATTCGCCGATGCGAGAGATTGGGTATTTGTTCTTAATAGTCACCCGATTTAATTCTCGATAATCGATGCACATCCTCTGCGTGCTATCTTTCTTCTTAACTAGAAAAACTGGAGCTCCCCAGGGTGAATTGCTACTGCGAATCCAACCCTTCTATAATAATTCGGCAACTTTTTTCTTGACTTCTTCCAACTCCACTGGTGCTTGTTCCCGCCAAAAATTTTGGCTCAAAACTTGCCATTCCCTTATAAAAATAAAAGGAAAACTCCACGTGTTAAACACGTGCACCCACATGCAAAGCATGTAGGTACGGCTTCAGATAGGATTAAATTTTTGAGCGCCTCACGTGTTAGCTACGTGAGCACTACCGCCAGCTTCTGTTAGGATTAAATCCTATAGTGGCGCTTTATGTGGAACACACGTGAGCACCGGCATGCAACGCACGGGAGTGACTATTTATAAAAGAATTAAATTCTTAGATGGCACTGACGTGCATAGAACGTGAGCGTCAGCACCCAAATTAAAAAGTGTACAATTAAATTCTACATTGGGGGATATTTCCTTAAAATCTGGGATATTCTTTGTTAAACCGTTGGATCAAATATCCAATGGTGACGATAAATCATCAAATGATAGAATTAAATTCTATTAGGGGAAAATATTCCGCTGATCTTTATAAATAAAGAAGATATTCTCTATTGGATCAACGATCCAATGATAGAATTAAATTCTATGTGGGAAATATTTCCCCGATCTTTCTAAAATAAGAGAGATCTTCTCTGTTAAACAGAATTAAATTCT